>NW_017566800.1:1725585-1743332 GCF_001854935.1 Bemisia tabaci
GAAAAAGTGACCCGGCATCACACAGGAGTCTCGGAATTCGGGACCTGGAAAATGCTTAAAAGTGGCGCCAGCTCTCCCACATACATTACGACTCTATGTACTCTGTGCTTTGGGACCGTCCCTAAATTACGTATCGCTCGAGGGAACCCCCCCCCCTTCCCTCGAGCGATACGTAATTTAGGGACGGTCCCAAAGCACAGAGTACATAGAGTCGTAATGTATGTGGGAGAGCTGGCGCCACTTTTAAGCATTTTCCAGGTCCCGAATTCCGAGACTCCTGTGTGATGCCGGGTCACTTTTTCGATACGTAATCGATTGTTTTCGATACACGGGGACCCGGCCATCCGATGTAAACGAAGAAGACAGGAATTACTACGTATTCCACATCGCCATATTGGATCGAAAATGTATCGAAAAAGTGACCGAAGTTCGGCGCACACCGGGCTCGGAACTCGTCGACCAGAACATGGCGCCAACTCTCCCATTGACATTACAACTCTATGTGCGAGTACTCTATGTCCCAAAGTGGCCTTACTCCTCTCATGGTACATACCAAAGCGTCGCGGAGTTACTCAAACCCATGACGTCACGACCGAGTCGTTGGGCTTCCGTCATGGTGGAAGAAGTCAGTGGCGGTCCTCGGCGGTGCTGACGTCAGGACGTGGACGTCCACGACGAAAGTGAAACCCAAAGGGCGCGGGCGCGGCGGGCAGCGCTGGCCGCGGTTGAATAAGTGAAAGTGGCCCTGCAGCCGCGCGCGCGCGTCGCCTCCGCGGCCGCGAGCAGCGCGACGCCCGACGTAACTCGGCGTCGTACAGTGGACCGAGACCATAGGAGAGCTCAGACACAATTTTAAAACTTTAAACACTTTTAACTCCGTTTATACGAAACTTTGAGGTTCTTAAAGTGGTTTCATTGGTCTCCTCGTGGAATTTTCTACTATTAAAGCCCCTTAAAATTTAAAATGTGACGAAACGAACATTAAAATGTGCGGTTTTGGTGAAAAATGTCGAGTCCGACCTTTCTGATTGACTCGATCCACTGTGCGTCGACGTCGCGTCGGTGCGCCCGGGGAGTTCCGACCACGTAATAACCGCGGACGTTGCCGCGTCACGTCACCCACTCCCGAGTCCCGATTCCCACCGAAATTCCGCACAGTTAAGCAAATCAGTCGTCAGTCGTCGTATTTTGGAAATCAAATAAACTATCATGATTAAAATAACAGGCGTGATCATTTCTTCTATTACCACAATTTTAATAGTTTATAAAAAAATGCTGATTTTGTTATTCAATGAAATACCAGTAGAAAGTAGAATTATTTCCAATTTCCAAATTTAATATTTAATATTTTAGTAAGTTGAGCTTTTTACACTTTTTTTTCCTTCAAAAGCGTGACTGCTTGGCAGAAAAATTGATTCAGATTGAACGAGGTAAAAATTGGACAAGGAATGAAACGTTTTAAAATTTTGGTGGATACGACCTTCTTCCACGAAACCGCTCAGCACTGGCAGAATATGACAGTAAGAATATGCATTATGCGTGTTCGATGACAATGTTAAAAAGTATGGCCAGTGTCTTTGCTCATGGTTTTCATAAGTAGGAAGAAGCGCCATGCGCTGTGAGAGGTGGCTTAGAACTGACGCCCTCTTCCCTCCAAAGCAGATATTCAAATTTTAAAAAAGAGCGCAATTTTAGTAAAATCGCTCGGTAACTAGATGCGCCCACCCTCAAAGAACAGCACTCCGTTGAAAACTCAATTTATTACTATCAGTTCTATTTTACTTTTTTCCCTATTCATATAGCATATGTATATAGATTCATGTTAATTATTGGGATAATAATTAAGGTAGGTCCCGTGGTTTATAACGAGTTCTTTGCTGTCTCCATAAGAATCTGCTGCACCAATGTAAATGTTGAACTCTTGACAACCGTGGCTTGGTCACGTCACGTAGGAACAAAGATCACCAGACGCATAAAAAGTAGACACCTGTGTGGAAACCCACATTATTGTCCGGACCCCCTCCCCCCTCACCTGTTCCCTTCGAGTTCTACGTACCTCTCACTTGCTCTTATACGGTACTTGAACCGAAAACTAATGTCGCACGGCCGGATTGTGAAGTGTGTGGTTCCCTCTCTCCAGAAATGTTATTTTCGCCCATGATTGGACCGACTTTCAGCAGAGAGAAGCTAAACTACTTTTTGCTTAAAACTGGGTTAGGAGTGGTTTTGAGTTCAAAGATGGTCGTGCGTTTGCTCCTACATTCAAAGTCTAGAAAAAATAGTTTGAATGTGAAAACAGCGGGTTGATTATTGAGATTGATAGACAAAGCTATAGACAAAGAAGACATCGGGGGTATGGAACGATCGTATCGGTTGAAATGTGTGGCCCTTATAGACTAAAGGAGAAAATGATGGACTAACTGTCGGGTTTCTCGTGGGTTGCCGTTAGTTAGTCCATTACCTACTGCCTTTGTCCATTGCAACTACCAGCTTCCACCAATAGGTCCCCTCTATATCCCTTTTCTCATCTTTCTATAGCTTTGTCTATTAATTTCAATAATAGGCCCGCAGGACCTTGACAAGTGTAAGAGAAGGTTAGTTCCGCCTTTACGTCAAATGACTAAAGGAGCGACGCTTCTTGCTGTTTTTAAAGTAAAACGTTGCTGCACACGGAAAAATTGATCTTAGGGTAAGTTGTGAGCGATTAGGTCATTTTTGGGCCGAAATTAAGGGAATTTTTGCGTTAAATATCTTTTCGTAGCTTGAGCAATCGATCATGGCCGTTGAGTAATTTAAATAGCTCTTTCTTTAAAATACGCTTCCACCATCGTGTAATTTTCAACATGCATTGACATTGATCTGCGTTGCCATTTTTGGACGTTATTTATCCCAAAATGTCTGTCATATGTATAATCTTCTATGCCCTGGCGCCAATGCTTCAATTTTGAGTATTTGTTGACAAAAACAAAAAAATGTAAAAAATATGCTAATATTAACCAAGCGTGACCGTTAATTATAGGAAGTATTGACATCGACCGTAGCATTTGCGTGATACATTTTTATACCCGAGCTTTTTATAGAATTCTAAGTTTATCAAGCACTCGCAGTAACCATGGACGCCCAGATTCAAATCTATACCGGCGCTATTTAGCATTTATACCCTCATTAACGGGCTGATTTTACGGCATGATTTTCTGACGGTATACTGGCCGTTTTTTCGGCAGCCGATTGATCGCAACACGGAGATTGAAATAATGCTAGTGGGATTAATAGTAAAGTCAAAACAGCGCTACTCGCTCTAGACTCCATTCGAACTTCCGCTATTTTTCCTCGGCGCGGCAGTGGCAGCGTGAGTGGGTTCGCAAGGGAAAAGTTTCGACCTAATGAGCACTCGCTTTGTCCTCAGTTCCGCACTGGTAGCAATTGCTCGCAAAATTTAGGACATCCGACTGCCTTTCTCCCAGCGGCGCACGCTTTGGAACAACTAGACTTCTATTTCTTCTCCTGTTCCTGGCTCATTCATTAAAAGCAATCTGCATTGGGAAACCAATGACCTATATGCTGTTTCTAAAATAAGTCATAACTAGTACTTTACTATTCTGCCGTGCTTAGCAAAAACACCGTATGAACATTCGAGAGTTGCCAAATTTCCTTTGATAAAACATGTTTTTATGACGACATTCATGCACATTTTTCTTTGAAATTTCCAGATATTTTTTTATTAAATTGCGTACGAAACTGTCTGAAAATTTTGGGGGGAAAATATTCAAAATCCGCCGGTAAATTCGGTTTTTGTCGAAGGAAATTTGGCAACGTTTAAAAGCTCATATGGCGTTCTTCCTTAGCACGGCAGTATTGCATAAATGCAATTCAAGTTGACTGCATTCTGTGACAAGGAGCCACTCTTCTGGCTCATTCATAAACAAAGAGGGGGAAAAAAATTTAGACAAGAAGGAACCGAAAATAAGAGAGCAAGAAAGAAGGTGGTATGAACCCGTCCTGCGGGCCGATTATTGAAACTGATAGACAAAGCGATAGAAAAAGAAGACATAGGGAGTATAGAGCGATTCTATTGGTTGACATGATTGGTTCTTATAGACTAAGGAAGAAATTGATGGACTAACTGTCAGGTTTCTCGTGGGTTGCCGTTAGTTAGTCCATTACCTACCTCCTATGTACATTGCCATCACCCGCTTCCACCAATAGGATCCCTCCAAATCCTTTTTATCGTATTTGTCTATAGCTTTGTCTATCAGTTTCAATAATCGGCCCGCTGGGTGTGAAAACATGTAGTATAAAATGCCAAGCCACCATGGCCCCCTGGAACTGCCCCTTAGCCCCCTCCCCGAAACAAAATCCTGGCTACGTGCCTGTCAGCGGGAGCAGGCACAAATCCTTAACCTGTAATCACCTCATTCACATCCTCTCTTCTATTCAGATTGATCAGTACCGAGCGCGAGTACAAGGCTCTGGCGGAAGGTGCTGGCGCGAGCGGAGGCGGTCGCGGTGGTGCGGAGGAACCTGCTCCCAGGAACCTGGACCCGTGCCCCCCCCCCCCCCCCNTTCCCTTGACGCGTCCGACGACGACGGACGGCCGGCTCTTCCGCAATCGGAATCGGCGCTGTCACTTCCGGCGATGCCCTCTTTTTGGCGAGCGCCGCGACGCCGCGCCACGCTCAACCTTGCCGCGCGGCGCTTGCGTCCAGCTTTTGTACCGCGAAGGTTGCACCGGACACCTCCCCTTCCCCCTCGCCATGTCCTTATTCTGCCGTACTAAAGGAGAACGCCGTATGAACCATTAGGCGTTGCAAAATTTCCATTGATAAAACACGAATTTCCCGGTAAACTTATGGGTATTTTTCTTCCAATTTTTCTGATAATTTTGCTCGCAATTCCACCAACACCCCCGGATAATTTGAAGGAGAAATATTTATAACTTTTCTCAAAAATGAACATTTTATCGAATCAAATTCGACAACTCTCGCATGTTGATACGGCGTTCTTCCTCAGCAAGGCAGTACTCACGATCAGACTTCGCGCCTCGGTCAATACAAGTGGACAAATAATAGACGGGAGAGCTTGGGAGGGGGATAGACTTGAGTTGAAATCGGCAATAGTCTCCCGCAAAAGAGGGGTATGGATGGATTGCATTTAGAAATTCTAAATGTGATCCAATTAAAGAATATTAAGAATAAAGGAACCAGCACGATTACAGTGTTTTCAAAATCGTGCAAATTTTTTATTTTCTTTGAAAAATACTTAATATGTGTACAGTATTGAAGTTTACACAGTTACTTTCCACTAAAATTAACGATTTTTTAGCGGGAAGCAAAAACTGATGGCCATTCTCAAAGATTTCTCAGATAATTATGAGGAAGCAACATTTTTACAACACTGTAATCGCGATGGTTCCTTTTTGCTAAACGCGATCCACATAAGAGTCGTTTTTTGGTCCACATTGAATTTTCTCAACCCTCCGATTTTTTGCACAATTAATTGGACCGCGTTCATCAGAAAGGCACCAAGCCGCATCAGCTATTGCCAAATTCGACTGGGAATTTTAATTTTTTGCAAGATGACGTTTGTACGGATGCCTGGGGAAATTTACAGGAATTTTTTTCGTACTATGCAGAAGATTCACTGAGAATTGCACAATAATCCGTACAACCGTTTTCATGGAAAAAATTAAATTGCTCAATTAAATGTAGCAATAACTGATGTAGCTTGGTTCCTCTCTGCTTAACGCGGTCCATTCGATCATTATCGGTCTATTTTCGAGTCTAATATTGGCCTTTAACATACGGCTGTTGAGCTCCCAACTCAACGTTTAAAACGTTTATGATTCAAGCAAGCGGATCCTTTCTAAATCACGATTATGTTAGATTGAGTGATAGAAAATTGCCTGCTGTAGAATGGAGCTTCAAGAAAGACGCATATCGCCCGCAGCGGAAATGTTAATAATACACGCCATCGAGGAAGATACCTACCAAGATCAAAACGTCACTTATCGACTCAATCAAATTTCATGGAGCGATATATTTGTGGTTTTCGATATAATTATTCCCGCTTCGCGATATGTATGTTGTCTACGCGGCGAAATTGAAGGCGTACCTAGAAGACGACGTGAGGTCCATTGGTTCTATCAAAGATTGTGGAGCCAGATTCATGAGAGTTTTTCGAATAGATAACTATGCGCACCCCTCTGTGTGTTTGCTGCCTTTGAGGTGAAATTGAAGTCGAGCCTCAAGTGAAAGTTATCAGTCAGTTCACGCGAGGTCTATTGGCTCTTTCATATTTGTTTGCCCCCGAAAAAATGTGATCATGTGAAGCTCATAAGTACAGACCCCCAATAAAATACATGGGCTATGGGCCACCACATGATTTTTCTGGCTATGCCTATGCCCTTTCCACGGTCGAAAAGGAACCTTTTGAGCGACCTGTTAAGCGAACAGCATTGATAAACTTTTTTTTATCAAATGCTCTGCCGATATTCACCAGTCAGCAGCATTGGGGGACACTCAGAGGTCCCTCATAAATCATCATTGAGTGTATCTAACTATTGGCTTCCGTAAATAAAATTTGCCCCATTCAATTAGGTCACTTAAATGGGAAATGCGATGTTTCCAAAGTAAAGTGAACTCTATCTGTAAAAATAGTACATGAGCAATCTATTTTAAGTAGCTCACCTGTTGTTTTTACATACGAAGTCTATCGTCTTAGCACCTTCCTTCAAGTCCTTCCATATTATGAGATTCCATTCCATGCATTTCGCCAGATGGGCAACTGCGTTCATGACGAGTATTTATTTACCTGCACCTGTGGAGCCGCGGTGGCCCCAATGAGGAATATTTTGACGCCGGCAAAATAATTCGTCATCCGTCACGCTTTGACTGTTGTGTGACGTCATACATGCGCTTGTCGGCCGATCGCAGCGAGGATCCGATTATTCTGCCATTGTATTTTCACCAATTCGTGTCGTAACTTACCCAGAAAATTTTCCACGGCGTTATACGATTACGCACGAGACAGTGCGGTTGCATGACATATGCAATAAACTAATAATAACGGTGGAAATTCCACTCGAACACGGCCGCGCTGAGGGAAAACGCCGTATGAACATTCGAGGGTTGCCAAAGTTCCCTTGATAAAACATGTATTTGTGACCAAATTTATGCATATCTTTCCTCGAAACTTTCAGATATTTTGGATTAAATTGCGCACAAAATTGTCTAAAATTTTCGGAAAATAATATTTTCAATTTTCCCAGTAAATTCGGTTTTTATCTGAGGAAACTTGGCAACGCCTGAAGATTCTTACGGCGTTCTTCCTTAGCAAGGCAGAACACTTGGGTGCTTATATCTGAAGCAGAGTGGGTACTTGCTAATCTCCCGGAAGCCATTCAGTTCTTAAGCTGAGAGCACAAGACAAGCGTTGTGATTGATTCAGAATGGACAGTTCAGGTTTTCGAGATCAGTATCTCTCTCCCCGGATTAATCTCAAGTAGCCACGGGCCAATATGCCGCTCATTGAAATTTCTTGAAAATCATCCATAGTAATTAAAAGTAATCTTGAAAGAAGATTTTACGACCTCACAGTTGCACGATTACCAATTTAACATGGACGCTTTTTACTTGAATCAGCTCAACTGGATTCCACACTGAAAAAACAGATTGGTAGAATTTACCATTCCTTCACGCTGTATTTCACACAGCGTTCATTCCGAGTCAATTCTGCCAGAAGAAAGGTAAATGTTACTATATGTATACTGGTACGGTTCAGTTAACCATTCCTCTGGCAGAATCGACTTGAAGATTGGTAAATTCTATCAATCTTTTTTTTTCAGTGCACGTCGCCTGATTTAGTCTCGGATATTATTTCCATCGAAAATACACCAGACAACGAAATATTTTGCAATTTTCTGTGACATTTTCCGTAAATTGAGAATTTGCACACAGAAATAGTCGTCTTCGCCCTAGTCGCCACCGCTGACGTCACTAGCGGTTCATGATTCCCTTTCATTCTTACGGCCCTCGACTTCTTTCCCACCCGTCTCTGGTTCTTTTTAGCATGTGTACATCCACTTCATCGGAAATGTCCATTTCATCCAACGAATGGAGAATATGCAGGTGTCTGAAATTTGATGAATTTCGTGTCTAAGTGAAAACTAGTGAGTGAACTGAACACGAGGATACCCTTGGCTCATGAATTGAACAATTATTGAAGAAGGTAATATGACCAAATGATCTAATCCGCTAAAATACGTGTGTTTAAATGGGAAATGCCGCCAGATGACGTCACTATGTCTCACTTTTAAATCTATTTTTATCGTATTTCGCATAACAGAAAAAAATTATGAAAAATACCTTGAAATCAGCTCTTCAACCACTTTCAGATGAAGCAATGAAAAATGTGCGTGCGAATTCTCCATTGGGGTAGTACTACACGTTTAGAGGACAGCCCAGACACTTCCTTGAAAAAAAAAGTTCGGTGAATCCGAACTGGTTAGGATCATATGGAACGACGATTTTGTTCGGTACACACGACCGAATTATTTGGTCTGCTTAGCCGAACTGTTCGGTCCACTGAATCGAACTGTAAGAATTCATTATGGTTCGGTCGCACAAACCGAACAATTCGATTGAACAGACCGAATAATTCGGTTGTGTGCACCGAACAAAACCTGGTTCCATATGATCCTAACTAGTTCGGATTTACCGAACTTTTTTTTCAGTGTTCTTCTTCCGATGCCGATTACTTTTTCTCACTGTGCTCTCGAGGAAACAATCTAGAGCTCGACGATTTCTCAGGCGTCGTTTCTGAAATAATCCTCCCCCGCCTCGGCCGGGCACCACTCCCGAGCCGATGCGCGGATATTCCGTTTCTGCCCAGCTCCGCGGCCTTGTCCCGGCGCAAGAAAGCGTTGCTGGGCTCGGCTTTAGAAATCCGAGCTTTTTGGCAAAAAGTCCTCGCGCGGGGACTTTCTTCGGTGGAAGCTGAGAAGGCCCGAGCTTTCGGCCGAGGCCCCCGCGCGCTGCGGCTGCGGCTCGGGTTCGTCCACTCTTACTTTCTTCATGGAAAGTTCTCACCGCCGCCGCCGCCGTCGCCGCCTCGCGGGGACCTTGGCAACCGCTGTTATGCAATCACCGGTGAAACGGTTATATGATAGGAAATGATCCGACGCCCCCCCCCCCCCCCCGCCTCCCCCCGCCNTATCCTAGGTATCTTCTTCGGTTCCCTAGCCCCGTCGCCCCCTTTCATCTGCCCCTCGAGCATAGCATTCTATTCCAGAGTGTCCATGTAAGGAGGGTACGGCCACCCGCCTACCGCTCCTTCATTGGTCGCGCAAAATACTGCCGTACTGAGGAAAAACGCCGTATGAACCCTCAGACGTTGCATTTCCTTTGATAAATTGCAAATTTCCTGGGAAACTTAGAAATATTGCGCGTGACCTCGTGCAACCGCCACTGTGAGAAAAAGTAACCGACTTTGTGTTAATAAGGGAAGTAGAACAAAAAGTAGCCTAACCGTGCCGTTAATACGTTTCGGTTAGTTTTTCTTTGTGTTATATTAACTTTATTGGAAGATTCATTGACCAATCATCTTCTACTTTATGAAATATATACATATTCTACATAAAGTGAGATTCAAAGAATTTTCAAGCGACCGAGTAATTAGTATCTCGTTTCCGGCATAGCAATGGAAAGTTTTTTCTTTTTTTCTTGAGAAGTAAGTCATCAGTATGTCACTCATGCATTTATACTAAATGGTGTGGCATATTCATCCTCATCCTAAAAGAAATCAATAACTACATCCCTAACATTCACTTTATTTTTCATTTGTAACAATTAAAATGTCACCTCTGCACATATCTGGAATGTTGGAGCATGGAGCATGTTTATCTTTTAGAATCCTAATGCAAGTATAAAAATTTTACAATCATATCATATACATTCACTTTTTTCATATTTTTTATTTCAAGCACTCTATCATATTCCATTCTCTTTCTTCTTTCTCTCATTTTTCTTCTTTTACGTAACAACGGTTCTCCACGTTCCGTCTCCCTATCACCTGAGCTCCAAAACATTATGAGTTTAACCAGTTCTGGCTGTGAGCTTTTTATCTGGTAGGCTCCATTGAGTGGCGTCTTCCGGAATATTAATATTCCATTCACCTGTGTTCGTNCACTTTTTTCATATTTTTTATTTCAAGCCCTCTATCATATTCCATTCTCTTTCTTTTTCCTCTCATTTTTCTTCTTTTACGTAACAACGGTTCTCCACGTTCCGTCTCCCTATCACCTGAGCTCCAAAACATTATGAGTTTAACCAGTTCTGGCTGTGAGCTTTTTATCTGGTAGGCTCCATTGAGTGGCGTCTTCCGGAATATTAATATTCCATTCACCTGTGTTCGTGGATCCAGCAAGGTTGCCTCTTAAAAATCCACAGATAATTCAGCCGAACCGAACGTTGCCGTTTTGAAAGACAATTCTCACTTTTTATCTGGAGAGGCAATGTGAAGTGTGCAAACTCAGAACTCGGAACTGTGTGTACAGCCACTGTCGATCGTTTCAGGAGAGATTTCCCGATTTTCCTGCACGCTCGAATATAGAATAGGCAAATTTGCATATTGAATTATTACTGTTTTTAACGGTGTTTCTGACCATGAATGGTGGCAGCAAAAAAATTCATACTGCTCATGACATTAGTAACCAATTTCAAGGTAGCTGCCTTCAGACGTATTTGGTTTGACAAAGAATAATACTCATTCACGGATTTCTAATGATTCGAGAGTTGTTTCCTGTGAAGATTAGCATGCCTCATATGATTTACATCGTGATTTAAGAAGGTTCAATGAAATCCTTAACATAGCGTCATAAACAAGACAATTTTTGTCAACCTCGATTGAAATTCAGCAGTATGTACGTTTGGAATTGGATCCTTACAAGGGATTATGATGATATGCCACTGCAAAAAGTGCAAAATATGGCAAAAAAAATCCTATGATTTTGAAAACTTGAAGATTGGTTTGAACTTACCTCAAAATTTACAAAATTCGCCATAGAGTTGTTTTTGTAATTCCTATTTTCTGTAGTGCCAAATCATCGCCATTACTTTGAGGGACCCATTTTCAAAATTATACTGCTGAATTTCACTGGAGAGCAAAAATAGTTTTTTATGGTACTATGTTAAGGGCCTCCTGGAACCCCCCGTAATCACAATGAAAACTATAATCGATGGCTAAGGAAGAACACCGGCTATCTGCAAACTGACAATTGTGCAGGACGAAGAGAAAACTTGACCATTTTTGTAATTTTGATGTTAGATTTGCAATTTTATCATGCATTAAAGCGTCATCACAGCGCTTTCTTCAGAATTTGAAAAACGTAAAAAAAACAGCTTATATTTTATACTTTGGAATGCGGGAAAGTCGATTTTCAGTTTTCGCCAAAATTGGACGTGTTTCTGTCAAACGGAACTAGATGCATTAAGACATGAGCACTCAGACCCATGTGAATATGCATAACAGGGCTCACTTCGTAATGCACATAGTTCTGTTTGGCAGAAATACGTCGAATTGTCAGTTAGGCGGTATTGTTTCAGGACGACTACGTGCACGCTGCCGCGCTAAGTAAAAACGTCGTATAAGCATTCGCATGTTGCTACGTTTTCCCTCAGAAACAATAATTTTAAAAGAAAGTCGTAAACATTTTTCTTCGAAATTTTCAGTATTTTTAGATTAAATTACGAACGAAATCCTCTGGAAACTCGGAGGAGAAATATTTACAAATTTTCCTGAAAATCCGTGATTTGTCTGGGGAAATTTGGCAACGTCTGATGGCTCGTACGGCGTTCTTCCTTACCCGGCAGTCGGCAGTGATGGAAGGTTCTGGGTCATATTTATCTAATGTAAAGCGGCCCTAGGACCCGGGGACGAATAATTCACGCGGATCCGTGTGTGGCAGGAACACTCATACGAAATTAACACCCATTTTATCTCCCTGTTGACTCACCTCTTCCCGAGGCTCGACCCCCCTCCCTTGAAGAGATAATCATATAATGAGCTCAGCTGACAAAAGCAAGGTGTTCAGCGCCGGGCCCTCCGCGGGACGTGCCGTGGGCCCTCGGGCAGGGCCGAGTGTCGGGGGGGGATTGACTCGGAAGGGATGTCGATGTCGCAGGCCACGCGACCAACGACCGGGGTCGATACAGACTACCAGCATCCCCGGTGCCCGCATTCTCCGGCTAAGCTAACCGGTAAGTGCATTCGCCGTTCAATATTCAACATTCATGCTTTATTAACCAGACGGTTAATGTGCTCGCAATCGCCGCGGCTTAAATCCGGCTGTGTTGTCAACTTTCCATCGGAAAAAATAAATCTGCCGCGCTTTGATTTCGATCCGGATGGGATTAACCCTCATCTCGCTGTCGGATCTTCGTCTTGCCAACACGGAAAGAAATTAAATGTTGATTTAGCATTTATATTGTTAAAAAGATGTCCGACAAGTTTCAAATGCTGATTTTACATTTTAATAAATGCTAACGTAACTACGCCCACTGCACAACGTACAAATTAAAATGTTATATGTCAGCATTTTTGTATTGTAAAATCAGCATTTGAAACTTGTCGGACATCTTTTTAACACTATAAATGCTGAATCAACATTTAATTTTTTTCCGTGAAACATCAGATGAAGAGGAGGAATAATATGAAAAGGTGGAGCTGAAAGAAAGAAGGAGCGGGGGAAAGAGAGGAAAAGGTGAGAAAAAAGGAGGGAGGAACGGCTTTAAAATAATAAAACTTTTCTTTGAATCCGTCTTCACCCTCTTCTTTTCATTTTTCTTTGTCTTTTCCTCCACTTCTTTTTCTAAAGTTTCTTCCTCTGCTTCTTCATCTTTTTCCTCCGCTTCTGCATCTTCTTGTTTGTTTCTTGGCCTACCTAGAAAATTGCAGGCGAAATAGAAATGTGCGTAGAATCAATCTTAAAAATAGACTGCATTTTGGAATTTAGAAATGTAAATTCTGGCTCTTCTGGAAAACACTTATGTGCATACGTAAAATAATGGCACATACGTTGTTTTTAAACCGGGCCAGAATTCATAGTTCCAAATTGCAAAATGCAGTTCATAATATAAGAAGTATAATAAATATGGTATAATCTGTGTCTATTTCTCTGCTGCCAAACTTCACATACATGTATTGGAATACTTTTGAATACAGCGTCGTAAAGTATCCTTGTTTTCTTCCAAAATCCGTTGATCCCAGAGGATTTCCTTTAAAATCGCTATAGCTTCCCACCTTAGGGAGTTCCTTACCTTGTGTTCATTATGCGTCCTGTAAATGTTCAGTCAGGAAACGCCAACGCTCCGGGAATGCTATACTGGGTGATCCAAAAGTTCCGCACGATGAAAACAAAAAGTATGTTGCTTTAGCACCTAGGATATCAAAAATGTGTCTGGTGGTCCTAAGATGCAGCCTTGATTGTCCACGCAGTTGAATTAGCATTCACAGGATGTAAAGTTAACTGCGAGGGCAGTAAAGGCAGTATCTTGGGATCACCAGATACATTTTTGACATCTTAGGAGCTAATACAGCATATTACTTTTTTCAGTGCTGCATCACCCTCATAACTTTCGTACAAATGGAGATAGAGACTTGAAATTTTGTGAGTACTTCAAGGTCCAACGAACCGACTTTTGAGAATGTCCAAAATTTTAAAAAATCCATGCAAAGAAGCAAGAACTCTAAGTGCCCTAGGGAGGGTACGGGACTTTTGGATCACATATAGAGGGAAAATTCTCGTATCCATCGGCCATCAATAAATGTCGCATGGAAAGAACGCGGACTGAATCCTACCCCTAGGAGTTTCATGCAAAAACGGCTTTTTTCGTCCCTTCCCAATTTTCCCAAATTGTCAGACCCCCAAAATTATTTTGGGGGCTCATAGTTTTTGACTTTCACTCCCCTCCCCAAAATCTTTGGGGGTCTGAAGATTGGGGAAAAGAAGCGCTCAAATGGACCGCGTTCAACAGAAAGGAACCAAGTCACTTCAGCTACTGCCAATTTTAACTGGGCAATTTAATTTTTTACGAGAAAACGTTTGTGCGGATCCCTTTGAAAACGTCAAGGAATTTGCTTCGTACTATGGAGAAAATTCATTGAAATTTGCACGAAAATCCGCACAACTGTTATTATGTAAAAAATTAAAGTAGCCGATTAAATTTGACAATAGCTGATGTGGCTTGGTTCCTTTCTGTTTAACGCGGTTCAGATATGAGTAATCAATAGACAAAGTTCGAAGAAATTCCAGGAGGAGGGGGCGAAAAAAGCCGTTTTTGTATCAAGCTCTTTGGAAAGTGCAAATTTTTTTCGCCCCCGTACTGTCCTCCGTCACGGACACTTTTGACCACCTCCTTCATTTAGGACAATTCATAGGTTTGAAGACAACTACCCCCACTTCCCGTGCCCGGAGCCCTTCCGCCTGGGCACTGGACGGCGCTTCCTGGAGTGAGCAGTCAAGCACCGGCAAGCATCTTCCTCGCGGCGCATATTAAAAGCCCGCGCCGCCTTGCCGGATCTCTCACAAAAATAACCGATTCTCCCACTCTGAGGACAAACGCCCCAAGAACCCTCCGACGTTGCCAAATTTCCTCCCACAGAGAACGATTTTCAAAGGAAATTTGTAAAAATTCGCCTTACAATTTTCCAGAGAATATTCACAGGAATTTAACCTAGATCATCTGAAGATTCAAAGGGAAAACATTCACAACTTTCAATCGAAGCAATATCTTATCGTGGACAAATTTGGCAACGTTAAAATGTGTACACGACGTTTTTCCCCGGTTCGCTTCCTCCCGGCTGCGCGAGCGGCAATCCCGCTCGACGGTCGTCTGCGTTCGCACGCGTCTTCATCTTCAACAACAAGTTCGCAATCACGTCAAGTGCAAGTACGTGTTGCGTCGACTCTGTGCTATCTCGCATGTCGGCGTTGCCAGACTCACCGCATCCACACTCACACGAGATCATAAAAATACTTAAATCAAAAGTGGGCCACCTTTGCAAAAAGGAATTTTTAGAAGCAACATCACACGTCACAAGCACTGAAAAAAAAAGTTCGGTAAATTCGAACTAGTTAGGATCATATGGAACCGGGTTTTGTTCGGTACACACAACCGCATTATTCGGTCTGTTCAACCGAATTGTCGGTTTGTGCGACCGAACCATAATAAATTCTTACAGTTCAGTTTAGTGGACCGAACAGTTCGGCTGAGCAGACCGAACAAAATCGAGATTCCAAATGATCCTAACTAGTTCGGATTTACCGAACTTTTTTTTTCAGTGTGTCATTTTAGAAAAAAACATATATGCCATTGGTTTCCCTATGCAAATAGGTGCTTTTATGGAAAAGTCAGAGATATTACTTCCTTATAACAAATTGTAATCCAAATAAAGTGTCATTTTTGATGAAACGACGTATCAAGACATTTTAAGTTTCGAGAAAAAATACAACTAAAAAAAATTGGTGGTACGTAACAAAGCTCTGTCCATCCAGAACGCGGTATAGTTTGTTTTCATAACTCGTCGTTTCCTCGACGAAGGAACTTAACTGTACTCCAAGGTTGCAAAATTGACTTGAACAATTCAATTTTTTACAAGACTGTACCCGCGCCTTTTTTTTAAAAATTTGTCTGAAACTTCCGTGGGTGTAGAAGAAAAATCAGTGAAATTTTCAATTAAAAATGCCCAAAATTCTAAAAGTGCATTTTGCACGAGGAAATTTGGCAACATTGGAATGTTTAAACTGAATATTCGGTCTGCTGAACCGAAGTTTGGCAATGCTTACCGAGTAGTTCGGTTAATAATTCGGATACTACTCGTTTATCGGAGATGCATACTGTTCGATAATTTTTCACCGAACCATTGGGTTTGTATAACCAAATATCGGTTCAGCAGACCGAGTGAGTATTCGGTTATGCGAACCAAACTATGCCGTGTTTCATATTGGCCGAACTTGGGTACGTGTAACCGAACTTTTTTTTTCAGTGCCGAACCCTCTATTTCTTGCGTTGCGAGCAACGACGAACTGGCGTCATTTGCCGAAAACGCCTTTCGTTCCACAGGATACTTCACTGCCCACACTGGAGTTAAAATATTTGTATCATCTCAGAATTTTCCTGTGTCCCTGCATGTTACTAAAGCTGAGAATTATTCGTTTGGTATGCACTTCGTGCGAGACGCGCAATCTGATACGGGCACGGAGATACCAGTAAATCGCAGACAGGTGTCTTACTCCGGATTATAGGTAGAATTCGCAATCATTATTAACTGGAATAAAAAATGAAAATTAACGATGATTTAAAGAAAAATGTACAGTTGAGAGTTTCTCGTCGCAGTGAGACACACCTGATATCAAAGTGAGCATACTTGTTGTTGAGACGAAAAAAACAACCTCCGTCCGCGTATGAGCTGGAATTGTCAAATTGTGCAAAGTATTTGATAGCATTGATGCAGATTGGTTTTTGGAGGGGAAAAAATAAATGCGACAGGGTCATTGATTATGACTGGTCAGGAGAGTTCTTGCTGTGCTGTACCGAGAAAAAGAAGTTTGAAGATTTATTCCTCCATAAAGACGTAGTGCTTAAAATAAAGTCCAATGTAAATGTCGCGGGCAAATAGTAAAATTAGGCATTTTGTCAAATGCCTGGGCACATAGTCAAATATTCTGACTTAGATTGAAATTCCCATTATTTTCCTAATGTTTGACAAAATAATTAATTTCTCCTGTGAGAAAAAATTCTCAGTAAAAATTTGCATCGCACAATAGTATTTTAAACCATTTTTAGCTCCCGTACAGACACGTATCTGGAAATTCTCAGCATGTTATCAAAATGCAGAATTTTTAGAATTTCATCATTTAAAAATGTGAGAGGCAAATACAGAGGAAGAAACAAGAAGAGTTCATAGGTTTGATTAGTTATTTTTCCAAAAAATATTGAGAACTCGAGATCTCCTCGCCACAAATTCACGAAATGTTATAGACCGTCAAAATTTAACTATCTGCCTAGGCTTTGACAAAATGCCTGATTTCACTATTTGCCTGCGACATATATATTCACAGTCAAAGTATATTTCCTCGTCTTCAATTTTTGACAAGGAAAGTATGGACATATTTCTATCAAACGGAACTAAGCGCCAATTTGAGTTCCTTTTGAGGAATTTAGAATCCTGGATAGCGCGCTCTGTCAAACGGACCTAAGCGCCATGGAAAAGCATTGCGAGTATAGGACGGAAAAGCCGGACGCCCGATACCGCCGCCAATCCAAGCCCCCCTCTACATTCCTCCACCTATGGCGCTTAGGTCCGTTTGATAGAAATACGTCCATATGAGACTAGGACCGATTACGAATAAACGATTGGTCTAATAATGAAACAACCCCTTGGTCGAGGCGTATCGGGTGAGCGATCCGGCCGAAACATCGGTATTTAATCTTGAGAAGTGGCAGCCCTGGCGCGCGGTCCGGCGGAGAGGTACTCCCGGCTGCCTTGATAATTACTGTAAACTTTAAAGGAGACTTTATAGTATGAAGTCTCCTCACGACACTTCCTGGTCTGGCTCGCGCGTTTGCGCTCCACCAAGGACGCGAGCCCGCGCGGAGTCGCGCACGGGTGAGCTCGCTCTCGCGCCAAAAGAGAAGCTGCTTTGCATGTTTCCCTGT
Organism: Bemisia tabaci; assembly: GCF_001854935.1. Classification (NCBI taxonomy): domain Eukaryota; kingdom Metazoa; phylum Arthropoda; class Insecta; order Hemiptera; family Aleyrodidae; genus Bemisia; species Bemisia tabaci. The sequence continues at coordinate 1,743,300 of NW_017566800.1, forward strand.
GCCCCCCCTCTCCCTCTTCCCCCCCCGCCCCGG
>NW_017566800.1:1743562-1779854 GCF_001854935.1 Bemisia tabaci
ATACATATCAAGCCGCTACCTCAGCGCACTAGAGCGCTCTGCGACTCCAAATCGCCATCGGAATCGATCCTCCCACAAATCATCGGGCAGATTACACCGTCTGATCTCCCCCTCCACTCCCTCTCGCCAACCTTTTTCTGGACGTCCACGCCGCCTTCTTCTGGGAGGAACCCAATCAAATACCTTTCTGGGCAACCTACTATCTGCCATTCTCCGCACATGTCCATACCAAACCAGCTGCTTGGTTTTGATATCGTGCACAATATCTTCCTCAACTCCCATTACTTCACGCACTCAAAAATATTATAATATTTATAACTTTCGCTCCAAAATATTTCTAACTTTCGCTAAAAATACATATTTTAAGTTATTAATTAAAAATACATATTTTCTAAGAGGAAATATAGCAACTTTTGAATGCTCTTATGGCGTTTTTACTTAGCAAGACAATGCTTTGCTCAGAAAGAACGCAGTATGAACCTCTCTGCGTTGCCATATTTTCTCCCAAAAATCTAAAATAAATATTAGCGAATTTTCAGGAAAATTTGCTAATATCCATCTTTCCGATTTTTCAGAGGATTTCGCTGGAATTTGATCTGAAAAGTCTTATAATGGCAAGGAAAAATATTCATAACTTTCGCTAAAAATAAATGTTTTTTAAGAGGAAATCTAGCAATTTATGAATGCTCTTTTGGCGTTTTTACTTAGCAAGGCAGTGCTATGCTTAGGAAGAACGCTCCAAGCGTTGCCATGTTTCCTTCAATAAACAATGAATTTCCTAGGAAAATCTTTAATATTTCTCCTCTAATTATTTGGACAGTTTTGTCCACGATTTAATCCAAAATATCAGAGGATTTCAAGAAAAATATCACATAAAATTATTGAAGAATACATATTTTATTCAGGGAAATGTGGCACCTCTCAAATGTTCATACGACGTTTTTCCTTCAGCTAGGAGAACGCCGTAAGAGCCTTCAGACATCACTAAAAACCCTCTGAAAAGATAAAACCTGGATAAAACACACATTTTCTGGAAAAAGTGTGGATTGTCGTCCATTTTGTTTTTGAAATTTCAATCGCAATTTGATCTGAAAATATCGAGGAGAAATATTTATTACGTGGTTTGAGTATATATATAGGTTTCCTCAATTTAGACCTGCGTCGAATAATGGATTTACGGCGGAGCACTTAGCCACTCCGAAAAATCGATATATTTTCATAGACTTACGCAAAGAGAAAAAAATTTAGCCAACTTCATACAATGCTCAGAAAAACCGATCTTATCGATCCGTAGGCAAGAAGGGGTATAAATTGGATATATTTTTGCTAAAAGGAACTATGTGCATAGGGTTCGTTTGCAACATAGTTTATTTTAGCATAAATACGTCCAATTGATTCAGTGGTTACGTCATTCTCGCGGTATTTGACGTCGTGACTTTCGATGGTTCCAATAAAAACAATAGAAAATAATCTTAAGTCCAGATTCCGAGTTGAGTTCACTGTCTTAATTTGTTACAATTTTATCAATAATATATCATAAAATAATCATAATTACTCGTCATACACGCGAAATTTCGATTGCATCAAAGATTTAGAGACAACAACATCCAAACAGCAGGTTTCAAAATGTTAAACACAAATATTTTCAATTTAATCCGGTTCACAGTCCGAACATCAACAACGACTCTTGCAGTTACAAGAGTTCAGTTGGAATAACTAAACATATCTACACATTTTGTGATAAGTATCTTGTTAATCCATAGTAATTTCTTCCACTTTTTTCTTTCCGCGTGTATGTTAAGGAATAGAAGAAGAAAAACACACCTGCTCCCTGCTTTTTGCTCAATAATTGAGGAATGACTTGTGACGAAAAATCTTCAATCAATCTTTTATTGCGGCGTCATAAATGCATCAATGAAATCAAAAATTCTAAAAATGAAGTCATAAAATCTTGCCCCAATCCAGCTCTTCCAGAAAAACAAGACGGACAAATTTAATGGAATAGGAGTAGCATTCTCGCGTGAGTCTTGTCAAGGATGAAAACATAAAAATGAATAAAGACCGTTTAGGTCAGCGCAAATGATGTTTGAGGTTAAATTACATTTTGATAATATATTGTTAAATGCTTTAGCACATGTGTGGCTTGTTAATTCAATTTAATAAAAGTAACACCGGCAGTGTCAGTGGGCGGGGCGCCCCAGAACTCGAGAAGTGTGAGAACGCCACTGTATTATCTATTCGTGTGGCCTCTTAAAACGCCTTCAAAACAGAGGCTATACTACCGGTACGACAACATCCGACGCGGCGAGCGTGCCATGTCACGTTTTCCTTGCGCCTCCTAGAACGCCTTCGAAACAGAGTTTATACCACCATTCGAACGTCAATCACTCTTCGAATTACTTACAGTGATAAAAATATACGAGGACTTCTAGTTTTTAAGCGTGGCTCTCACAAAAAGTAAGTTTTGACCAAGTGTAACCGTTTACCATTTGAAATCATGAGAGTTTTTTGGATTTAGAAAACTATAGTTTTAAAAACTTGGGATGAAAAAAACCATTTTTCAAATTTCATACGACGTGCGACATGAGTAGAGGGCAAATCAGTGTCGATTTATAGAAGCTGACAACTTTTTTCCCTTCTAAAGAATCCACAAGAAATAACAGATTCTAGACGAGGCTGCTGCCATCGAAATATATCCATAATTTGACCATCGCTAAAAAGGGACGAAATTCATTGTCAGTGTTGTGATTGTGTGCCAAGATTCTGGACTCATCTTCTGTGGCTTTCCCCTCTCGTTTGATTCGCCCCGCATTCTTCGTGATTTAATGATATAATTTAAAACAATTTGTAACATATAATAAATTACGTTCACATCGTAACCGACGACAAAAAGTATCTTTACAAAAATTGTGAACACGGTTATCAACAGATTTTACGATAAATAAAAAAAGGTCAACTTTAATCAAGCGTCGCTTTCATATTAAGAGGAATGATCTAATATATTCTTGTTGTAGTAGTATCATAGATTTGATTTGCGTTCAAAACAAAAATCCAACATTGATCTGATAGAAACCAAAGTGATCAAACTTCCATCAAAAGTGACAGAATTTTGGTACACGTGCTGAATTATCGATTTTAGACGGAGAAAATTTTTAGCGATTCGGTTATAAAGCTCAATATTCCCAAACCGCTCCCTGGCACTCTGCTGACAATGTCTCACGTGATGTTAAAGTTTTTTGGGAACGGATATCGAAAAATCTCTGCGTCGTCGTCCTCCCGACATCCCTTCGTGGAACGTGTACCCAAGCATAAACGCTTAGGAGACCTCGATTTTCGAGTTCATGGCTAAATAAAAATTAAGTTACAGAGCTAATTTATCTTATCCCCTAATTATCTTAACTAGTTCGGATTTTACAGCCGTATGATTCAGGTGTGTTTAAGTGCGTGTTGCGATTTTGAGGAATGCGTGAGCTTTTAGAGCAACGGTGTAACATTAAAATTTGTTCTAAGATGGGTAAAACGTTTTCCGAAACTTTTGCACTGTTAACGAGAGTTTATGGTGATAAGTGTTTAAGCCGGACTCAGTGTTACGAATGGTTTAAGAGATTTAAAAACGGTCAAGAATCGGTGGAAGATGAGGTTCATGGAATCAAGCCCAGGACGTCACCTGACGAGATTCACGGGAATCAAGTTCGCGAAAAAGTGCAAACCGACGGCCGTTTAACCATTCGTGAGCTTTCAGAGGAACTGAATATTTCTTTTGGGTCCGTTCAAAGAATTTTAACCCAAAATTTGAACATGCGTAGAGTTTCTGCAGAGTGGATTCCCAAGTCGTTAACCCAAGCGCAAAAAGAAAAGCGCGTTTTCATCTGCCAACAGCTGCTGGACCGCTCAAATGCCATAAACTCTCTTTAACAGTGCAAAAGTTTCGGAAAACGATTTACCCAACTTAGAACAAAATTTAATGTTACACCGTTGTTCTAAAAGCTCACGCATTTCTCAAAATCGCAACACGCACTTGAACACACCTGAATCAAACGGCTGTAAAATCCGAACTAGTTAAGATAATTGAAATCCGTAAAAACCAACGTGTTTGTCAGTTTATCAGCAATCAGATAAACCCAAGAAAACGTCGATCCGATCATCCGTTGGCCCACAATGGCCAAAGTTCGGTTTACATAGGATGGATAGGCTAGGCTGCAGGATAGGCTATAATTAATTGATAGCCTGATTAATTTCTATTTTCTTTGTTTTCTTTCAATTCAGGCATTGTTAGTTTTTCTTCCATCACCCTCTGAATTTAATCAATTAAGGGTCTACTTTTTATTTTATATTTTAACCAATTTTAATTTTATAATTGTCATTTAACTTTAGCAATTTTGTACAAATTATTTATTATCTTACCTATCTGTTGTTGATAAGTAAGTACCAATCAATGAATCTACATGTTGAATCCAGAAATTATGAACCATCTCAGGTTCTAAAACNGAAAAGCGACTTTTCCGGACAAATGATGGGTGATCGGAAAAATCTGAGATCATATTTGAATTCAATAGATCAAAATACAAAGGAATCGATGTATCACATGTCGGAGACATTCATAAAATAAATTTTGAATACACTTCGATCCGGCAAAGGTTTTACAATACACAATTTTAGGCTCGGAAAATTCGGCTTTACCGGAAATCTGAAGCGTGATAGAAAGAAACCGAGGTCATATTCAGATTCAGCAGCTCAAAATACATGAGTAACCTGCTACCACGGGTCCAGGAAAATTTATAAAAATACATTGCATGCACGACAAATATGCGTCGGATTTGCTCATTTTGCCGGGATAAAGTTGCTTTCCCGGAAAACTGAGAGGTGAACGGGAAAAATTAAGGTCATTTCCGGACTCATCAGTTAAAAAGACATCGGCATAATTGAATCTCGTAGCTACGAAAAATTTCACCTACATTATGCAGGGGATAGCAGTCGGAAAAACACCGAAAACGCACCAAAATGGTCATTTTTTCGAGTAAAATCGGCTTTTCCGGAAAATTGGAGGGTGATGGAAAAAACGGAGGTCATATTTGGATTCAGCGCCTTAAAATGCATAAAGATCACCTAATTTTGTCCACGAGACATTTTTTTTATTTTTGGTTTGTTGTACAGTATAATGAGGCATATAACGAAAGATGGACATTAGCGGTTTTCGCATGATTCGGACCACGGCCCCCCCTGAAAAGAGGTTCAAACCTAAGGAACAAACATTTTCACCACATTAATGAGTGTGTCTAACCTCCGAGAGTATTTTAACCCAAAAATCTGAAAATTGAAAAAAAATGGACATTAGCGGTTTTCGCACGAGCCGATTCAAATATAAACTATTTTATTTAGTTAAGTCTCAATTAGTTTTTGAAATAAGCTGACAAGTGCAATTTTTTTATATACATATGTAAAAAAAAGTGAACATAGGAGGTGTACCTAGATGAATGTTAATCGAATATGTGAAATTCAAACTAACGAAGGATTCTCTATTTCCTTAAATGCACTGCCCAAGCTAATAGCACAATCCATATGCGTAATCCCAAGCATCATGAAAGAAAATAAACAGCATTTAATTTTAAGTGTCATTCGAGAAGGGAATCTGGAAATTTTTAAATTGTCTAAAGCTCTTTAGGCTCCAACATTAAACGCATGCAAGCTATTTTGTTCAAAAAAATAAGTACTAGGTAAATAGTAACTAAAGAATCACATGTTGCGTGTTTTTCTAATTTGAGGTAAATAATTAATTAAAATATGTACCAGAACATTCATATTATGAAGAATTAACTGTATATTTTCCCGGATGCATTTTGTGGATTTTTCTTGCTGAAGATGGCTGTCAGCCGAAACGCATCCGAGGAAATATACTATTAATTCTTCATAATATTTGTGTTCTGGTGTATCTTTTAATTAATTATTTATCTTAAACTAACGTATCAATACTAATCTAGTATCAATGCATCACAGAATGAACGATTTTAAATTTACCCTTTTTTCGAGCAAACAGTATTTTCAAGAAATTTCCTTGGTCCGAGTAATTGCTATAAAATAAATTCTAGTGATACTTACATTATTCACTTCAAAGCAGCTGATGTCATGTGTTTCCCCCATGAAAAGCACCCCCATGCTACGAATTTCCGTAATATGACACTCCATCTGTCATTAAACCTCATGGCATTAATTTACACATCCACGATCTTTTTCACTGGTATCTCAAAGCGTACAGCCACGATTACAAAATAAAATCGCGCGAAACTGTCGTTACGGTCTCGTTGTTGCTGCACCCCAAGGGGCGTGGCCGTATTGTAGCTAGTGCCTAGAAGAATCAAAACGCCTTCAATTTATTAAACGCAATACGGACATTCACCGAGGTTGAATAGTTGCATCAAGGCGCTATGGTCAACGCGTCCCATAGTGTACATTGCTACACTGCCATGCTGAGGAAGGACACCGTATAAAAATTTAGAAGATGCCGAATTTCCCCAAATAAAACATGTATTTCAGAGAAAAGTGATGCATAATATTCCTAGGAATTTTCAGATATTTTAGATTAAATTGCGAAATAAATTGTATGGAAAAATTGAGGACAATATTCGGAATTTTCTCAGTAAATTATGCTTTTATTGCAGGAAATATGGCAACGCCTGAAAGCTCATACGGCGTTCTTCCTTAGCACGGCAGTACAGACGTATACAAATTGTAGAGGGAGGAGAGTCAAAATTACTTCAGCCTCTCACGCATCAATGCGCAAAGTGAGAGTGGACTTATCTACGTTTGCGACACTGCAGACTTCCTGGGAAACTATTTTTATTTTTGAAAAGCTGGTCAACATAAAACTTAAATTATCTATGATTTTTCGTATTCGACAGCACAAGATATGGTTCAAAATTTAAAGTCATAATATGTCTCTCAGAAGAGATGGAATAAGGACGGGAATTTTGAAACACCGCAATGGAGATACGTGGCAGAGAGTATACTCTGATACGTGGTTTCGCACTTCAGTCGGTGCGATATGGACATCCATCAAGATTAAATAGTCGCATCAAGTCCCCGTCACCGCCGACCAACGCGGCTGTCGATTGAATAAACTTCAGGTAGTATGCGTAGGAAGTCAAAACGCCTTCAATTTTTTGAACGCAATACGGACATCCGTCGAGGTTGTATAGTTGTATCAAGGCGCCGTAGCAAGCGTGTCCCATTCTTCATCGTTGGGGACGAATATAAGTTGAGAGAAGAACGTCAAAATGCCTTCAGTTTATTACATGCATATCGATGAGCAAAGTGAGAGACTACGTTTCTCCATTTGCGAGGTTGCAGACTTCCTGAGAAACTTTAATTTTATTTCGAGAAGCTGGTCAACTTAAACATTATTTTCTCTATGATATTTCGTATTCGGTAGTAAAAGATTTGGTTCAAAATTTCAAGTCGTAAGTTTGGATTGTTTCTCTTGGAAGAGATGAAATAAGAAGGGAAATTTTGAAACACCGCAATGGAGATACGTGGTTTCGCGCTTGAGTCGGTGCGATACGGACATCCATCAAGTTAAAATAGTCGCATCAACTCCCCGTCACCGCCGACCAACGCCGCTGCCGATCGAATGAACTTCAGGTAGTATGCGTAGGAAGTCAAAACGCCTTCAATTTTTTGAACGCAATTAGGACATCCGTCGAGGTTGTATAGTTGTATCAAGGCGCCGGAGCAAGCGCGTCCCATTGTTCATCGTTGGGGACGAATATAGTTGAGAGAAGAAACTGAAAATGCCTTCAATTTAATACATCCGTATCGATGGGCAAAATGAGAGACGACGTTGCTCCATTTGCGACATTGCAGACTTCCTGAGAAACTTTATTTTTATTTCGAGAAGCTGGTCAACATAAACATCAAGGAAATCCGTCCACTTGGAAATGATCCGCTGAGCCCGATTTTCCGGTCCGAAAAGCTCCACAAGTCCCCTGAACCGCGCTACCGACGAAAAATGCACTTTTGCGACAGGGTCAGAAACAATCGTTTTGGACGGTTTCTAGGCTCAGGAGGCCTCGCCAAGCCTCGGGACCATGCGCAATCGATTCAGCGGCTTCAACTACATGGGATCCGACCGTAATCTCGAAATTTTTCTCCTCGTCCAAAATCGAGAAAAATGGACAGGGGTTACATGGACTAAATTTTTAGGGTCAAAATCAAAAGTTCTCCGATGAAGCCGAAACCAAGCTGGTCCACTTGGAAATGACCCGCTGAGTCCGATTTTCCGGTCCGAAAAGCTCCACAAGTCCTCTGAACCGCGCTACCGACGAAAAATGCACTTTTGCGACAGGGTCAGAAACAATCGTTTTTGACAGTTTCTCGGCTCAGGAGGCCCCGCCAAGCCTCGGGACCATGCGCAATCGATTCAGCGCCTTCAACTACATGGGATCCGACTGTAATCTCGAAATTTTTCTCCTCGTCCAAAATCGAGGAAAATGGACAGGGGTTACATGGACTAAATTTTTAGGGTCAAAATCAAAAGTTCTCCGATGAAGCCGAAACCAAGCTGGTCCACTTGGAAATGACCCGCTGAGTCGGATTTTCCGGTCGGAAACGCTCCTTGAGTCCATGGGAGCGCTGAATCAGCGGATAAATGGACGCGTGCGAAACGGTCAAAACCGGTGGAACACAGTCATTCCCCGGCTTAGGATGCTCCGCGGCGTCTCAGGACCAAACGGAATCGACTCCACCTTTAGAACTAAGAAGGCTTCTTATCTTATCTTAAAGTTTTTTGCTCGTCGAAAATAGCGAAAAATTGACAGGGGTTACATAGACTGAATTTTCGCGGTCAAAAACGAAATGGTTCTTACCGGGCGGAAAGGAAGCTAGTACCCATGGAATGACCCGCTGAGTTGCGATTTTTTGGTGGAATACGGCACACGAGTTTGTTGAGTATCGCGATCGGTGTGAAACGAGCGATTGTCGGCCTTCCAAGAACGATCATAATCACTCGTTAGCTCCCGCGAATAACGACTGTCGGGTGACTTTCTAATAAAAGTTCTGTGATTAAAATATTATCAATTATTAAAATTTAAAATATGCGAGTTAGGAAACCGGCTTCGTTCATGTGAGGAGATTTTAAAGGGAAAACGTTTGTATTAAACAATTTGATTGAAGTAAGGTTACGAGATAAAATGAGAAATTGGTCATCTAAATTTTGTTAAACTATAAAAATCACTCAATTAATGCTTTGTAAAAAATTAACTGTAAATTGTGCATCAGAAGACGTAGAACTTGTACGTAAAAAGCATGTAACATTTCCGTTACAGTTAGAAATGCCAACTTGATAAAAGCTTGTAGATACGGTAGAAGGCATTTGTAGTCAGAAAAGCACTAATAAGGGATCCTTGTCTCGGCTTTTTCAACCGTTTTTTTGAGAGTTTTCAATTTCACATTTTCAAGTTTTTTAAATCTTTTATTTAACAGGCAATGCATGCAGGTAATTTTTTTACAGTCTTATTTGTATTAAATTAATGAACCAAGAATCAAACGCAAGCACAGTATAACAATTTTTCCAAAATTTTATTTCAACCGTTTCAGACATAGACAAGTTATGCTATTACATTCTTTTTTAGACTTGATATCCGCACAGGATAGGAAAAATCTAAGGACTATGGTTCAAAGAGTCCGAAAGCACGGAAAGATCCATCAGTCGGAACTTTTTGCTTTGTCATCGCATCAGCTTGGACCACACTTAGCAGGTTCTTCCAACACTCGATGTGGCGGTTGCTCCGTTGTCTCCGAAACGATTGCGGTCCTCACCGTAGGGGCTCGACACCTGAACATGAAAAAAATCCACTTTAGGGTACCACAATAATAAATGATGGGCCTCTTTGTGCACAAGAGATCAAAGATATATATTTAAGAGCAGAGGTGGATCCAGCAATTTGGCAACACCGGCTTTCCACCATTTAAACCAATGTTAAATAATCGATTCTTGTCGGAGCACCTGACCCCTCCAAGAATCGATAATTTCCACATGTTCAAACTGGAGAAAAAGAATGTTGCCAACTTGCTGGATCCGCCAATTTTTTGGCTCCATTTCCACAGCCCCCCCCCCCTTTTTNATTTAAAGAATAAAATTATATCATAATTTAGCACAAAATGATGACATGATTTTTTTTCTTAAAATTCAAAAGTGAGGGGGGGGGGACGAACCCCAACTTTTTAGAGACTCCGCACTTCTATCTTCCCCTTGTATAGTGAAAAGATACTTTCAAAAATCAACGCTTAGATTAGCCTAATGATGACTGATGGCCAAATAATTGATTGATTTAACAATCCTATAGGATTACCCTAATTTACTTCATTTTTTACGGTTTTACGGCTTATTCTCCACTTGAGGCGCCTACAGTCAACTGTAGACAAATTAGGATTTTATATAGGGACACGAAGGATCGTCTATTGGGAATGACTGCATTTTTAATGCAACAGACGTGTGCCATTCACATATCGACGGTATAAGTCGGCAATCACATAACTCGGTTTGCGACGTCGCAGACTTCCTATCATGCTTTATTTATTAAACGGAAAACTACTCAACAGCCATTCTTTGAAACTGCCGTGATTTTTCTTCTCTATGCGAAGAAAATTCTGCAAAAACTTCAAGGAATGATGCCAATTTGTTCTCCTTTAAAAAAATAATATACAGGCGGAGATTTTCAGACACCGCAAATGAGTTATGCACTCAAAAAAAAAAAATGTTACTTTAAGCTTGAGCAAGCTTGATTCAGCATGACGGGCGTCTTAAAAACGGGTACAAGCTTACAGCATGTTACGGGAACATAATAAAAAATGTTGAAGAAACATGATAGCCGTCATGTTAAATCAACATGACTGTCGTCACGTTGACTTAACATGCTGTCGTGTTGATTTAACATGACAATCATGTTGATTTAACATGACAATCATGTTGATATACGAGTACGTCAAATGCTACAAATTAAAATAAATTACGTTATTTTTATGATAATTGAATCGTATTTTAATGTAGTTATATTTCCGATACTACTCTCATCCCAGAATCATCCCATCCGACCTATCAAATTTTTCCGACTTTCTCGGGATTTGAACGCGGGACCTACCTATTACAAGCGGAGTGTTCTACCAACCGAGCCATCCGGGCTTGTGGTTCCAAAAGACGAATTTTAAGTGTTTGCATATCCCACTGAATTTCCTTTTTTTGCCGTCTAAGTTGTGTGAAATGCATACCGCATCAGATTGTTAGGTTTTTCTTTTTTTCCATTCACTATTTACGAAAAGGAATTTACATTATGCACCATATAAAAATTAACAATTTATCACGAACTATTTTTTTCTCCTCCAACAACGATGTTCACTTTCTTCAGTGTTTACGATTGTCATTTTTATTCTTATTTTATATCATGATAATAATTAATAATATAAATAAATCAAACATTGAAAATAAAAAATATAATCAAATAATTAGAAACGTATGATTCTAAGAGCTTTAACCACACGAGCGAAAATGTTTTTGAACGAAGAATAATAAACTATCATCAACTTAAAAGTAATTCTTTTTGTTTCATGTGTAAGTATTATTACCATATTACCATTTATTTGTCATGGTGAGCGTTAATAGCGTTATTCGAGTCGATTTATTTTGTTTCCGAAAGTGTCTCAATTGTGTTTTAACCTTATCAATTGGGTATCCAGAAATTTTTTTAAGTAAATACTTTGGGACGTATTTCTTAAGAGACTTTTTCAGAATGTACCAACGAATGGTTTGAAAAGAGTAATAGTACTAGTTCTCTGAATAAAAAATAGGTACGCTATTTTTAATTTGAACGTTACTCGCAGTGAGTAGACAATCTTGTCTAAGTGTCAAGACTATCGAGTCAGGTGGCTTAGATGTCTAGCTTATGAAACGAAATCATGAATGGAGGGAGGGGGAGGGAGATGAGGAGGAGGAGGGAGATGAGGAGGAGGGAGAGGAGGAGAACACACCATCCCCCTTTTCAGTACGTAGATGATGTTTCAAGAGCACCACGGTACTCCTGAAACAATATGAAAGCAAATGGTAACATAACACTGCATATGCTAATTCAACAAAATGTTAATGTTCTTTCAACCAAAGGAATGGTAAAACAACATGTGTAATGCAGTTTCAGTCTGACATAATGCTAAATTTACATGAATTTGGTTGAATTAACATGCGTAATGTTACTCGAATATTACCGTCATGTTGATTCAACATGACAGGTAGAAACATTCTCGGTCATGTTGATTCAACATGACGGCAAATGTAGAATTAAGTCAAACCATGTTGGGTTACGGGGAGTGCAGCCTATATCAACATAATTTCTGTGATGTCATTTCAACATGGCGGTTAATGCTACTTCGACATTTCCTTTTTTTTGAGTGTGTGATTGCCGACTTACACTGTCGATATGGAAGGCTATGTTGGATCTGGGAAAGAGTGCAGGTTGGGAAAAAGAAGTGAGAGGAATAGGAAAATTGTGAAAGTGGAGAGGCAAGGAAGAAATAAGATGGATGGAAAAGAATAAACTTAGAAAGAAAAACTAGGATAGCCTGTCGAGACATCGCCTAGATCATGAGCCCAAAGCAGCGCTATCTATTCGGAGCGAGTGCACACACAACTACTTAATTTTCAAAAACTCGCTCGTTAAAGTTCTCAACCATCATCAGTTGTCATTAGACGAATTTTATTTGATTTTTTCCTCAACCACTTGCTTCTAAATCATTATTAGGTGAAAAAGCGTTTACTCCCGAATTGACGTTTTGCCTCGCTGGATAGACCACTGGACATGGACAAGATACGCATTTGACGGTCCTAATAAAAACTTCCTCTTTAGTTCATGTATAGTATCATTTTTGCAACGGAAATTACTAAAACTAACTCAGAACCAAGGTAATAACGCTTTTATTCAGCATCGACCACGAAAAATTTGAAACTCCTGCTTAAAAGAAATGCAAGAAAAACCAGAGTCTACTTGAATCAAATCGCGCTCGCTCGTATTGCTATTTATCTCAATCAGCAGGGTTCACTCCTCATCCTATGTTGTTTAAAACGTAAACAACGTGAAATAGCAGAAGCAAAAAGGTCCGGTTGTCTCATATTCGTACTACGAATAATGTTTCATAGGTGGATCCGGACACCTCCAACNNGGGGGGGGGGGGGGGGGGGGGAGGTGCGTAAGGGGGTGTCCGGGGGCCTCCCCAAAAAATTGTATGAATTTTTGAAGCATCAATATGCAGTTTGAGCCAATTTCGTCATGAATAATTCCCAAATTAAAGCGTCTTTCCTTCTTCTTTTCCCTGTTCCTTCCTCCTTTCTTCTTTTTCTTTTTCTTCCTCCTTCTTTCTGGCGAACGGGGGTGGGTGCACCACCCTCCCTGGATCCTCCTATGTAATGTTCAGTTTGCGATTTAGCGCAAGGAGATTACGGTTTTTTTTTTTAAAAAAAAAAAAAATGAGCAGGATGTTTGAACTGATGCATCAACAAACGTTAATATTATAATGAGAAGACGAAAAAGAGGTTTGAATCAATTGAAAAATTTTAAAGAGTTTGATCGCAATTTGTAAGGCAGTCATTCAAATTAGGTTTTCTTAGACCTGACTCTTTCTTCCTACAGATCTTGGACTGGCAGGCTCGCCTGACTGCCTACTACGTATCGTTGTTCACTAACGCTATCATTTTATTTTGCAGGTTATGAATTAACGCAGAAACTCAACCCAGTTAACTCTAAGCTTTTGAAACTCCTTGAAAAAGCTCCCTGCTATCTTCAGAATGAATAACGGATATGAAGTCAATCCTCCAACATACCTTTCGAGAATGAAACTACGAAATACTACGCTGAGTATGTAAAATTGCATACACTTATATTGAAGGAGTTTCCAAGAACTGTATAAGCCACATCATGATAATGAGACATATATGACATTATCATTTTTTCTAGCGATGCCGGTTTTTGCACATAATCGATTTGGATCTATTGATTTTTTATTTTTCTTCAAAATCAATTTCGACTTAGGATTGATCGTAAAAAAACCAATCAATCAATTCAAAAATTGAAATCGTGGATGTCTGCAGGGATGAAAATGATGACAAATCTTTGTTTGCGTCAATTTCTCAAAATGTAGACCAAAATTTGACAATCTAGTTTGATTTCAGTCATGCACCGAGTTTCCATTCGGAAAATCGGTTCAGATTTTAAATCCACCCAAGATTATGGATTCTTTCCAATTCCGATTTTTTTCGATGTTTTAGGTAGAAAAATCGATTTTACATCGCCATCACTAACTTAAAAAAGTATATTCTTTTCACCAATTGAGAGCAAATTTTTTTTGTGAAATTGTAAAACACATTGAAAAAGGTTCTGGTCTTTTAGGCGATGGAAAACATTTAATAGGTATTTTCTCGTCCACACATACGTATACGTCTGTGCCGATGATTTTTTGTTGTTGAGTCATTTTCGAACTATTTCTGAGTATATTTTTGACAAAGATGAAAGCCTCGCTGCATTTCATTTTCATATCAGGCACTTTTTTGTCAGAATTTTTATTCAATTTCAAAACACCATCAATGTTACATTTCGACTCTTTTATAATCCACGCAATGCTGAACTTTCTTGTAAAATCACAGAATATTCCCTACCGTTGCGCAAGGAGATCTTCGGATTCTTTTGGAATTTCTTTTAAAGATAGACGAATTTCGGTTGTCGTAAGCAACTGTTGAAATAATAATCGATGAATTTGGAACCTATCATTTGCAGTATCTTTCTCAATACTTCACGTCAAGTGAGACTTTGAAGTGGACTTCAGGGACATTATCTTTGTATGAAGTTCATTATCTACGGGATTTACTGCCTCATTAAAAACCTCAACTATAAGAAAAACCATTGCATAAAAACATAGGCAAGGGAAAAAGAGGATGATCCCTGTATGCTCGCGATTGTGAGATGGTAGTCAAAACCTTTAACCTTCTCAAAACGAACTTATAGAAAAATTGACTTAATTTTCTGTAGAAAAACCGCAAGTTCAATTTTTTAAAAGTTCTTGATAATCTCCTGAGAAAATATGAGGTTTGGAAATAGAGAGAGAGAGAGAGACAATAAGAAGAAACAGAAAATATGTAGACTCACGTGGAAATCGTGATATTCCACAATAAAAATATTTTAAAAGTGCAAGTTGCAAGTGCACATTATTGGCAAAGTGCTTATCTTTATACTCGTAATAGAATAGCTCATTGTAGATACAACATATTATATACCATTAGTTTCCCTATGCAGATAAGTGTTTTTATGTATGAGCCAGAAATTGCAGTTCTAACTTACAAATGCAGTCTATTAATCATCAGTCATCATTCACCGAATTTCATGCTCAAATAGTTGATCAGCAATCATCATTACGCGAAAGATTGACGCGTTGACCTTTTAACTTAATTTTTTCCTCACCAGATTATACGGCTTAGATTCTCAGTGCGGGATATCTGAAATATATTGTCTCTGTGTTTATCTGAGTAGAAAAATAGGAACAGTTTCTTCGGATTTCATAGTCGCTGTCTATTTACCTTGAAAGTCGATGCACGTATTTCGACAGCATTCTGTTGAATCCTTATCATCATCTGGTCGTCAACAGAGGGCAGGACAAAGGAAAGCTACTTGACAGCAGTTGCATAACATTTTGGGCTTCCTATGGACCCGGAATTGAGACAGGAGGCAGCAATTTACATATTTACAAAACTGTAACAAGGCCAGAAAACAAAACCTACGATGAGATCTCAAACGAGTTTATGACTAGTTGATCATAATATTTTACAACGATGTTTGGTTTCGTTCTATCAATGACCTTTTCGGAGGGCTGTTTTTTTTTTAAAATTTCAAAGAGCGATGCTTGTGATAATGAATCATCATACAGCATTTGAGTCCCTTTATAGAGACGCAGTAAAGGAAAATAGGCACTTTATCATAATTTTCGCGGCTACATTTAATAAAAATCTTATTTTTTTGTTCAAAATGTCGATCGATGACCAGAGTGCGAAACGACGCACAGTGGATCGAGTCAATAGGAGAGGTCGGACTAAATTTGGTAACTTTAAAAGCTTATAACTCCGTTTATTCAAAATTTTGAGGTTCTAAAAGTGGCATCGAATTTCGAGTTCCATTGGTTTTCTCGTGCAATTTTCTTTTGGAGGCATCCCTTAAAATTTAAAATTTGATGAAATAAACGTGGGATTTTGCAGTTTTAGTCAAAAATTTCATGTCCTATGGACTCGATCCATTGTGCGACGTATCTTCGTTTGCAACGTTGCAAACCTCTTGTTATACTTAATTTTTTTTCGGAAAACTGGTAAACATAATTTCATGAAAACCTCTTTGATTTTTCTAAGGTATTTTCAGAATATTCTGCGCGAATTTCAAGCTACGAAGTTTGCTTGTTTCCTTTCGTAGAAATAAAAAAGGAGCGGAAATGTCGAAACGCCGCAACGAAGATACGTGGTTTCGCACTGTTTAAATTCGTTAGCTGAAACAGAATCATACGAGCTACGAAATGAGAAATTACGGGGGTTTTTTTTTGGTGTATTCTCCAAGAGACATTATATATTCTATCGCGCTTTTGATCTTCTGTCAAGGATGACTTAGTTGCATTTGGACACGTTTACGTAACAATAATCTATCAGTAATGAGAACACTTAATAAGTAAAGTAAATAAATTTATTTTTAATAAATGTGTCCGTTTAGATGATGGAACTGTAAAAACCTACGTGTCTTAATAATTGCATCAGCCCCTCTAAATTAATTTTTGAGTGAATGGGTATACTTCGACAATTTTGCATCGAACATGGCAAATTAAAAATTCAAATTAAACATATTTTCTCCGAAACTACGTCTTTTCGACTACAAACTTGAACTATCTCGTGACTCCAGTGTTGTGTTTGAACTTTTTTGAAAATTCTTTTGATCACAATATTCGTAAAACGTATCTCTGACTATATTATTAAACATCTAATTGATTTTGGAGCCCTATTTCGCATGGGCTACTTCGGATTCCGATTAATATGACGTGGTATGAGGCACTGTGCGGACTGTGTGCGAAGCTAAAAATGTGGTGCCGAAAACCTATGCAGGTAGTTCCTCTTGATGTAATTGATTTTCACATTGTATCTTTCATTAAAAAACGTTCAAACGTATGTTAAGAACTGCATTTTTGAGCACTCAGCCGACAGGGAGCGCTTTTTGACTGCCTCTAGAATTCTGACATACTCGTACTAGTGTAAATACGTTCAAATCGTCGTTTGACTGACATAAGGGCATAACTACACCCTTCGATGAACCCTGTCTTCCATAAAATTCAATGATTTTACGGGCTCATCTCAATGTGGAGTTACGCCTTATGTCAGCCAAGCGACGAAATGATACATCAGCTGAACAACAAGATGGCGGTTGCCAAGATGGCAAGATGCCTGACATATTCAGAAAAGATTAATTTGTGATACTTTTATTTGATGCCTCTGATTTCAAAGAGCGGAGGACGATACTCGTTTTTCTAGAATTTATTTTTTTTAGCGGTGGCGTAGTTTCCTCAAAATTGATAGTTGAAATTTTGGTGAGCGAGTCCTTTAATCTCAACAGAGCTCGTTTTCTTTGGGTGACTTGAAATTGCGCGCCTAAATAGGAAACAGCTGAGCGCTTCTCTAATACAAATGTATTCTAGCTTCGCCGCTTGTTCTATAATCTGATATGCGCGTACTTACCTATTTACAAACTTTAAGGAATTCACACTATTCAGTCTTTTTCCTGTGATTGAACAGCAGCCGATAAACGTTTGAAAGCTGGAGGCTTGCAGGAGGAAGGCAAAAATATTTACAAACAAACTTATAAAAAAGGGTAACGATGAACCGAAGGAGCTAGTGGAGGCGCTATCTGATGGAGAAGAACGGGAGAAATGTGAACTGAGCCGGGAGTAAGACTGCAAGACAAGCCAGTTGAATCAAACATAAGGGCGTCCTGCCGCAGCAACCCCGATTGGCTAAACAGAAAAAGAAAGACACAAATGAGAGTGTGATAATGAGACATCGTGTATTCTAAAAAGGTATGGAAAATATCGCCGGTGAAACTACCAGACCACGTATCTCGTTTGTAGTGTTTAAAAATCTCTGCTCCGATTTTATTTTTTCGAAAGATAACAAATCAAAATAATTTCTTGAAATTTTCACAGAGTTCTCTTCGTACAGAGAGGAAAAAACAGGGACATTTTCAAGAATCGACTTTGAGAGGTTTTCCATTTAAAAAATAAAGTACGACAGGAAATCTACAGCGTCGCAAACCGAGATACGTGATCTGGTACTTTTACCGTCGATACGAAAGATGAGCTGATTTCACCTTGTCAATGGCCGCTCTGAGGCACAGTTATAAAAAGAAACGTTGGAACCACGCAACCCATGAAAATTGAAGTAAATCCCTCCTGCAAAGTTGCAGATGATCTGAGAAGCCACTTTTTTATGGCATAATGGAATTTTTAAGCATACGAGGATACTGCTACCCTGCTACAGTAAATATGAGAATTTCCGGAGTATTTTTCTGCACATCACGCATTTTTTTCTTATTATCACGAATGGGAGCCTGAGGGATTTTTAAATTTTTTTATTTTTGCTTTCTGGTCGATTAGGGGGTTGAAACCACCGCGGAACATCCGAGGTCGACTCTTCTGCCAAGGATTTGGACTTGAATCATCGGAATATCGTACATAAGGAAATAATACAACTATTCAAACTCCTGTGTGTTGCGCAGTATCATTCTCGATGGAAGGCGTTTTTGCTCCCCTTGAGCCGGGCTCTCGTTTCGACCTCACTCCTCATTCCTCTCTCCTATACTGCCGTGCTATGGAAGAACGCTGTATGAGCCATCAGAAGTTGCCAAATATTCTTTAATATAATACGAATTTCCAGGGAAATCTGTGAATATTTTGCTTTGCATTTTTCAGAGAATTTTGTTCGTAATTCGATCTGAAGTGTCTCAAAAGTTCAATGAAAAACATTCGAAGCTTTTCTCAAAAATGAACATTTTCTCTGAGGGAATTTGGCAACTCTCGAATGATCATACGACTTTCTTCCTTGGCACGGCAGTATACTTCTCCTGGATAAGGATACACTGAAAAAATAGATTACGCTGTATTTCACACAGCGTGAAGGAATGGTAAATTATACCAATCTCCAAGTCGATTCTGCCAGAGGATTCTACCTGTACCCTGTACCGTGTACCGTGTACCGTGTACCGTGTACCAGTGTATAGTAACGTTTAAGTTTCTTCTGGCATAATTGCCTCTATATTGACGCTGTGTAAAACACAGAGTGAAGGAATGGTAAATTCTACCAATTTTTTTTCAGCGTACGTACCTTGAACTCTGTCGGCTCTTGACTTGCCGTGATCGATGGTGTGGGCGCCGGTCTTCTTGCTCTCGAGGGTGGGCGGCCTCGACTGCTTCTCGCCCTCGACGCTCTTCTCGTTGGACTTCCAGTAGACGGTGGCGATGGTGGCCAGACACTTGAGCTTCATGTCGTCCCGCTTGAAGTGGTGCGGCTCCACCTTGAACTGCAGACCCAGCGTCGTCTCCTCCAGCTCCTCCGAGCCAATGAACCGCGTGTAGGGACCCCGCAGGTATGCGTTGTCCACCTGCCGACCAGACCAAAATACACTCAGTCATCAACAAACAAATTCACCAAAATTCTGAAAATCTAATTTGAATCAGTGAGAAAGACAAGACACTAACTCGGAAAAATGAAAATAATCAAGACGCACACAAAACTGCAGAATAGGTAAAGAGTTAGTTTAAGACAAATATTTTTGCTGCCGAAAGACAAGTATTTACGGACTCTCAAAAGGTCAAAGTTGGAACGGATGCGCTGATGCAGACAAAAAAACGCACACTTTTTTCGCACTAGAAAAAAAACACATTGGATCTAGAGTCCAGACTCTTGAAAACATTGACAAGAAAAAATACTCTTGATTCAATCAGATTTTTGCTTCAATCAAAAGAAAATCCGCTCAAATTAAGAGGCTTGGCTCTTGATTTAAGCAAAAATCCGATTGAATCAAGAGTTTTTCTTGTCGATGTTTTTAAGAGTCTGGACTCTAGAGCCAATGTTTTTTTTTCCAGTGCGCAGATTGTGAAGTTAGGAGTACATTTCAAACTTTGCCAATGCGCTTATCGTGATTTTTGAGACATTTTCTGATAGAAACAACACCTATTTTTGCTCTAGCAAAAGTTTGCAACAGGCCTATTCAGCTGATTCCGAATAAAGCCATTCGCCTGATCGATCGAGTGTCAGATCGTTCTCAAAAGGGCGATTAGAGACACCTTCTGAGTTAACACCCCGAATATTCCGGACGGCCTCGCGAAGAGGCCCTAAATCAAGAGGCGGCAACAGTCGTGGAAAATGTCAACAGGAAGTTAAAGGTAATTTACCGGGGCTCCGTTAATGAACCAGTGGAGCTGAGCGGCGGGTTTGGACCTCTCCGAGGTGCAATTCAGCCGAACCGTGTCGCCGATCTGATATCTCGGTCGTCCGCCAAATATCTTCGGTCCCTCCGTTGGAAGTGCTGTCAACAGAAAAGCAAACCTGAGTATTAGTGAACATCCTTGGGTTACAGGGTTTTATATTCACTATTCATGCATAGTGAGACACAACACAGGGTAAGAAGTTCTGTGCTACGACAAGTGTTTCCTCCGATTTAAAAACTGCATCTTATATCAGAAAAATCAGTTTTTACTGTGATCGTCAATTTGAACTTCGTGCTTGGCAAAAAACCAAGTGCTAAAGTGAGGTGTTGGGTACAGAGAGGACATTTCTAAGTTAAAGGGTTTCAAAATCTTCTGTGCTACGTTTTATTTGGATATTATTGGCTGAGATTTTTTTTAAATTTAACGTTTTCAGCAGTGTAAAATCACACAGAACTTCCAGTAAAAGTTACCACAAATTACATGCATTTATTTCATTTAAAATAGATGAAACATTAGCAGAGATTTTGAGAAACTGCAACCAAAAAATGCTCTTTCTGCGCCCAGAGTTTCAAAAGCTCTCTTGGCCTATGCCAGTATTATTCACGGAGAGAAAACTTCAGCTCATATGGCACAATAACTTTTCAGTCCAGGTATAGAAGAAAAAGAATTAGTAAAAGGAGAAGAAGAAGAATTAGTAAAAGGAGAAGAAGAAGAATTAGTAAAAGGAGAAGAAGAAGAATTACTAAATGGCGACAAGGAATAATTAGTAAGAAGAAAAGAGGAAGAAAAAAAGAAAAAAGATAGGAAGCAAATGCACTATCTGTTAGCATAGGCACATCAGGGTCATTCACGTTTCTAAAATGAGCTCGAATTATTGGTTCCTAATACCAGAACGTGGTCAATTTTTGCCTCATGAGGTGCGCAATTCGACGATGAATTTACCGAGCGCACGGTTGCAATCTTACGAGATCAATCTCGAAGGATTTTTTTTATTTTTTATTTTTTGGTGAGTATCTCCATTATTTATGAGATAGCGGTTTGCTCCCTCGCCATCCCCTCTTCCGGCAAGGTTTTGGGTCAGTCGTGAGTTTTACAACGCGATAACTTGTAAAAAATGCATGCCGAGCTCGGTTCGGTCCAAGTTCGGCCGTGCCGTGACGACCATAAACACAACGGATAAGCCCGCTGTGTTAATCATGGACGTGACGTCACACGGGTACACGGATTATCCAGATTCCGATTTACGAGAGGAAACTGGTTTCGAAGGGTTCACAACTCCTAGATTTTCAAAAATGTTACTCGGCTGTTTGTTGACTCATTTTCGAGCCATTTTCATAGTGTTAAAACGACAGGCGCTAGGTCGCATCAATTCACTCCATTTTTTCAGCTCCTCGTCATTTTCCTCGAATTTTGAGATCGCTATTCTGTTGTCAGGAGACGAAAGAATTCACATACCACTTTTGACAAACAAATTCAACGTAATATAGGCGTAGTTTTCTTAGAGAGAAAATGTCGCATTCGGGTGCAGTTTCGATATCAGTATCGAGTGCTATATTTTTCCTCGAAAAAACTGCGACTTTATTAAGTTGAATTTGTTTGTCAAAATTGGTAAGTAAATGCCTTAGTCTCCTGAAAACAGAGTCGTGATCTCAAAATTTGAGAAAAATGACGAGTAGTTGAAAAAATGGAACGAATCAATACGATATATCGCATGTCGTTCTGACACACAAAATCTAGCGTCCATCGAATCACCTTAGGCAGCTCCCCACACTATGGGAGCCCTCATTTAGTTTACATTATGAGTAAGGTCAGTTTAAAAATCGTGAGACATCAGCAATCGACATTTCTCTATTAGAAGCTATGCTATCATGCTGAGGAAGATCTTTATCGATGACTAACACTGGAAAAAAAAAACACATTGGATCTTGAGTCCAGACTCTTGAAAACATTGACAAGAAAGAAGACTCTTGATTCAATCAGATTTAAGCTTAAATCAAAAGGAAATCCGCTCAAATTAAGAGGCTTGATTCTTGATTTAAGCTTAAATCTAATTGAATCAAGAGTATTTTTTCTTGTCGATGTTTTTAAGAGTCTGGACTCTAGATCCAATGTGGTTTTTTCCAGTGAAGGAACAATACCGCCTATCTGCAAACTGAAGATTTTACAGTGCGCGAAAAAAACCTCGCCATTTTTGTAATTTCAAGGTTTGTTTTACAATTTTTGTAGAAATTATAGCGTCTTTGCAGCGCTTTGATGCGGGATTGCAAAAAACCAAAAACATCAGCTTGCGTATTTGGAAGTATTTCTGCCATACGGAACTATGCGCATTATGACGTGAGCTCTGTTATGCATATACTCTTATGGGTCTCAGGGCTCATGTCTTAATGCACATAGTTTCGTTTGGCAGAAATACGTCTATTTCATACTTTAGAATACGGCAAAGTAGCTGACTTATTTTCGCTAAAACTGTCAGGTAGGCGGTTGTTTCTTAGCCACCGTAATAAACCTTCAAACGTTAGAAAACCTAAAAACCTTATTAACAAAACCATATTTAAAAAAACACGAATTTTCTGAGAAACCTCCGAACATTTTCATTCCAATATTTCACACGTTTTTATTCGCAATTCAATCTTAAATATCAAAAAAGTTCAAGGAATATTCGCAATTTTCTTCAAAAATGAACTATTACCGAGGGTAATTTGGCAACGTTCGAATAATCGAGTAATAAGATGTTCGTTGCCAACACCCTCAAAATCGATCCTTTTCAATAGGTTCCCATCAGTGGCGAGGCGTGAATGATCGACTATCGATACTTGCCCATTTGATGCTATGGTAAAGAATCGATTATTAAGATGTTTGTTGGATGCACCCTATTTATCGACCCTTTTCCATAGGTTTAAATGGCAGATCAATCGATTCATCGCAGCTGCCACTGCGGCAGAACCGTGTAACAACGGCGGGTTTCCATTGCAGTTACGCGCTTTCGGTGGGAACCCCTCGCCCTCGGCCTCGCGTTCGTGGGTCCTTGTTGTGGCCGCATTTCGTCATCGTCGGGCGAAAATTCTCCCTGAGTTACGGCCGGGAGCGGCAATAAAAAAAGCGGGATCCGCGGAACATGTGACCATAAACATGAGGTTTTATGGTCTTGTGATAGTTTGCCACGCCGGCGACGTCCCCCCCCCCTCATATCCCCCCCTTCTGTCCGCCGACGAGATCAATGATTATTTATGGCATGCAAAAACTTCCCGGATAGACACGCTTTAAAGGCCCCCTAAAGTGCCTACTTTCTATTTCTTCTTGTCGTCGGGTTTTCGGACCTGGGCGTCTTATCTGGGATTGGATTCAGTCGGCCATTCAGTCGTGCTAAGTAAAAAGGCCGTACGAACCTTCAGGCGTTGCCAAATATCCTTTGATAAAACACGAATTTCATGGTAAACATATGAATATTTTTCTTCCAATTTTTCATATAATTTGGTTCTCGATTTTACCTACAGTTCCTGAAAATTTCAAGGAAAAATATTCATAACTTGCCTCAAAAATAACCATTTTATCGAGGTAAATTTGGCAACTCTCGAATGTTCATACGACGTTCTTCCGTAGCACGGCAGCGTTGTCGTCGCATCCCTCTGACGCACAGTGGATCGAGTCAATGAGAGATGTCGAACAAAATTTGGAAACTTTAAAAGCTCGTACCTCCGTTTATACAAAACTTTGAGATTCTAAAAGTGGTTCCATTGGTTTCTTCATGAGATTTTCTTTGAGAAGCACCCCTCAAAGTTTAAAATATGACGAATAAAACATCAAAAATTCTTGATGCACGCGCCACGCCACAGTGGCGTGGCGCCACGGTTGCAGAATTCCTGTTAAACTTCAAGATTTCGCGTATTAGCTATCGACATGGAGTGTATTTAATCCAATTACAAACTATTTTGAAAAAATAATGTAAATAGATTGAATAGTTGCTAAAAAGGAAAATAATATATAGTAAGAGGTAAATGATGGATTTTTGATTACAGCAAATCCGGAAAGGCACTGTTAAATCAATTGAAGAAAAACGGAAGAAAGAGAGGCAGAAAAATACGCGTATGACAAGTTAGATCGGGGATAAACCGTTGATTGACGGGAAAAAACAGCTTAAAATGCACTCCCCACGGCAAGAGACAGGATAACACAGAAAGTCTTAAAGAGAGCGAATCCACTCAATCATACATTCTCCTGTCTGAATCTCGGGAGCAAAACAATTCGATAACTCTCATTTCTCGGAAAGAAACATTCTCAAGCAGTTTAATTGGCGAAGACAAGGATCTCCAATTCATCCGACGGTAATCCGATCAAGAGTAGACAGTGGCGAGGCGTGATTGATCGACTATCGATATTTCTCCATTTGAAGCTATGGTAAAAGATCGATTATTACGGTGCTCGGTGCGAACACCCTGTTTATCGATCATTTTTATTAGGTTTAAATGGCAGATCAATCGATATATCGCAAAGCACGCCACGTTACCGGAGCGGTAGTCTCAGAACCGGAGAGCTCGAAATTGAAATATCCAAGATTTCCTCGGTACATCTTTGAACGGGGACCTAACCCCCATCACAAGTTTTCTTTCTCGATTTTCCACTTGAGTCGATTCAAATGACGTCTCCTTTTGTTTCCGGATGGACGTATTTATGCTGAAAAGAAACAATGTCCCACGCAACCCCTATGCACATAGTTCCTTTTAGCATAAATGCGTTCAGATACACTGCGTGCTGAGGAAAAATGCCGTATAAATGGTCAAATGTAGCCGAATGTCTCACTGTAAAATATGCGAACGAATTCGTAAACTTGCGAACATTTTTTTCCCCATTTTGAGATGGATTTTATTCCAATGAAATCTTTGGTATTAGAAAATTTTAAAGTTGAATATTCATGACTTTTTCAAAAAGAAATATTCAATCGGTTGATCTATGGCAGCATTGAATGTTCACAGGGTCTAATTTCTTAGCAGAATATTGCCTTGCTGAGGAAGAACGCCGCACGAGCCTTAAAACGTTGCAAAGTTTCCTCTGATAAAAACCGAATTTACTGGGAAAATTGCCAATGTACATTTCTAAAAATTTCAGTCAATTTTGTACGTACTTCAATCAAAAATATCTGAAAATTCCAAGGTTTCATGTTTTCATGTTTCATGAAATTTCATGTTTTATCAAGGGAAATTTGGCAACTCTCGAATGTTCATGCGACGTTATAGCGCGGCAGAAGAGGATATACCGGTGGAGGGAAAAGAAAAAATTCTGTCGATTTTCCGATATGGCAGGCGTTCGAGTAGATAACTATTGATGTTCTGGAGTGGTTTATATTGCCTATAGACCTAATTGAAGGCGTTTTCGCTATCCGCAATCCGCCGCTGGAAAATTAATGGCATTATCTCATCTGGAAAAATGCAGTTTAAATGGACGGAAAGAATTCTTTCCAGTCTTTATGATAACTCACTTTGAGCCACTCATCGTTTCGCACAAGGATTTAGATTTTGATTTTTAAAAGCATTAATTCTTGTTGTTCAGTAACATTTCAAAATTTTCTATGGTGAGTTTCAGTCGTGACAAAAAACAAAATTCATTGTTGCTCAAAATATCGGATGTTGTGAATGAGTATTGTGATAAAATGAGAGAAATCATTGAGAAATTTAAAATTATGAAGTCTGAAGCCACATAACCGAGATAATTATTACAAAGGAATAACACTGTAATAATGACTAGAAAATTAGGCAGAATGTGCAATCTACTTTGAGCATTGTGAGAGGGACGATTCTTTCCTCTCCGTGGAAGTACATTTATTATTTTGTGAAAATTGAACGATTCAGTTCTCTGAATTAATTGTTTGAATATGACTAGAATACTAATTCTTGTGAAAATAATTTGAATTACAAAAACGCAGAGCGATTGAAAGCTCTATTGCACGATCATTCTTCGTGGCGTGAAAAATAATACGGCGATTGAAAAAAAAAACTTGAAATTGACGTGTAACAAATCTCAAGACCAAGAATACAAATTGAATCTTTCGTTTTTTCTAAACGGAGGATCTGTTCAGCGAGGGAAGATGATAAATAATTCAGAATCCGCAGCAATTTCTAATATCTTGAGTGCCCACGTCAGACGAGGCTGAAAAATGTTGGTGGTGTCACGGATCGCCATTCGCAGATTACTCCACGCTTGGTTTTTGACTCCATGTCATGACTCTTAATTTCGATCGGAGTCAATGAGTAATGAAAGCGAAAGCAAACGGGAAGTGAAAGTCTGATGCTGACAATCGAGTGTAGGAAAACGCCGATGGTTGAGGATTGATAAATAGACGCGAAAGTTTTAATGCAAACGAAGGCGTCGAAAAAAAACTGGGTGTAAAATTCTTCTCGGGAAAGAAGGAGGAAAGACAGGCAAAATTAAATTGATGTTGAAGCAGGGGAAATGTTTACGAGGCAGCTCAATCAATTGGATTGAATTCAACAGCATGGAATTGAATCACATCTAAAAGTTAAAAAGGAAAATGAGGTTTCTTTTTCATATAAAACCGGATACAAAAAATTAACTTTAGGCTCCAGCCGGTCGGGGATACAACAAATTTTTCTTACGATTTGAATTTTCGGCAAAAAGTTCCCGTGTTGGTCGACTTAAATACTCAATATTTTTTAGAAGCCGTTAACGTTTGGCATGAATACGCCCAAACGTGTTTCTACAATGTTACACTTGTTACAGCTCCTCCTCATTGGTTGAGCACAAAGAAATCGATCGAGTTCAGCAGAATGGAACCAAGTTTTTTTTGGATAACAAGGGGTGTCTTTCTCGTAGAATTCCTTTTTTATTTTTCGGAGAGAATAGTTTTTGCTCCAATGCATGGAAGTAAATTTTTCCCCACTTTTTTTAAAAACCAACTTGGCTCCTCTGTCCCAACTGCAAGAAAACCCAAATCCATCAAGAGAGAGGAATACAGCAAAACAAACAAAAAAAGTTGGTTACCTTCCATAAGGAGTTTTATCAAAAACTCGGCCCAAATTAATACTTGCAAATTTCTGATGAATACGTTCGCATAAATGATCTCTTTCTGAGGGATACATTGAAAAAAAGCCCGCATGGTGCGACCCTTTGGATTTAAATTAAACTGTGAAAGATAGGCAGCTGCATAATCAAAGAGAACATTCACTTGTTTGCGAAGTGTTCGAAAGACAAAGGCCTCATCAATCCAACGCAACGAGATGACACAAGGTTTTAGACGGATGACAGATACCTCTCATTTACAGATCTTTTCCTCGAGGAGCTTTGAGTCAGCGTAACCTCAGTGTAAAAGATCTTGAATCAGCAAATTAGGATTGTGATTTCGAAAAGTTTTCGTATCGATGGTGGACTCTTAGACTTTGGCTCCGTGCGTTGCCATTATTTAATTCAGTATATTGAGACACGTTTTTTCGGACCGTTGTTGCTCGAACTACCTGTTTCAACCAATAGGATCGCCCCATTTTTCATTTGTCTTCTATGTTTATCGCTTTGTCTAACAATTTCAAAATTCAGCACGCTGCTCTCTAGTCTTTACAGCCCACACTGAAAGAGGTAATTCTCTCTCAATAATTTTATTCTATCAATAGGATCGCCCCATTTCCTTTTCGTCTTCTATATCCATTACTTTGTCTGTCGATGTCAAAAATCAGTCCACTGCTATCTAGCTTTTACAGCTCACACTGGAAGAGGTAGTTCTCTCTGAATAATTTTATTCTATAAAAAAAGTATGGATCAAAATCCAGCTGATGAAATTAGCCGGGTATTCCCTTCGCCGTTTGCTACCTTCCGGAGAGAGAGAAAAGAATAAAAATGAAAAAAATAAAAAGAAGGAGCTCGGGGGTGTGTTTCCAATATTAAATGATTATCATAGATTTTTCATCATCTTACTGACCCCCATTTTCATCCGGTGGGGTGCGGATATCAGCTCGTCGAACAGACAAAAGAAAAAGCAAAAAAAAGGGAGGGGAAGTCGTGACACCCCGGCAGCTTTGCCGCGGGGCACGGGGCTGCTTTATCCTCAAATTCACTTCTCACAAAATGTCAATTATAAGATGCTAATCAGGACACGGGTCTGAGTTTCAGGTGGAGGAGGAGGGAGCCAATGCGGTTAAGGAGAGGTAGGAGCGACGTTGACAGATCGGGCAGGATAGCATCGTACCCTGAACGGACCACTGGCCAGGGTATGAATTTCAGCATTTTGATGGAATTTCTGCTTTAAAATTCACGTAACACATAATTAGTGCGACGGAAATTACCAATATTAACTCTGGACCAAGATATAATTTTTCTCAGTGTGGTTTTTTTTGGCTACGAAAAAAATTTACTCATACACTCCAATTTTCACAAGAATGAGAAGAGTCACTTACTCTCAGAAATTTAACTAATATTTGCGGGTAATTTTTGATCAAAAATGCTAAACGGTTTCGTAAGGAAAGTTCGATCTGCGAGTGAAAATTTTGCAGTCTTGAAATGTAGAAACGTTCTTTCGTTCGAACGATGAAACGAAACAACATCATTTGATGAAGAAATGAGACATATAGGTAGAAGATTTTGAACGAGCCTGATTTGACAGTGCGATCGCAAGAACGATATAAATCTCATAAACCTTAAAAAATAAAAAGCCTTTCAACCTCAAAAACTGATCAATCTATCACTTCAACTTGTTAATCCCAAAAACTAAACTTTCAGCTCCGCATGACATCCGTTAAATTTGTTACCAGCTACAACAATTTTTTATCAACTCAATGTATTTTCACCGATTCAAGGAACGGTGTTTTTGCATCGAGGATATCTAAAAGAGATACTTGAGACGGTTATTAAATTATAAAAAGTTGAAACTTCTGTGTTGAATATGTTATATTCTTTGCTTTGCATATGCTCAGTAATAATATGATCATGGCTTTGGACGTTCAGAAGTGTATCAAAGTGCCAGGCACCAAAAGTCTTCAACACTGCTTGCGACTTCAGAAAAAGAGCTCTCAAAAATAAATTGGCAACGACTCAAATACACCCCTCTTGAATTCTCATCTCAAAATGAAATTAAAATCCAATCCGAAGGAAAGAGGTTTTTTTCCATCCTCTGTTTAGGACTAAAGACCTAGTTACTTTCACTAAAGAAGTAGCCACCCCTGAAAAATGGTTGGATAATGCGATTAGATGATGAAGGAAGTGGAAAAAAGGAAGTTTGCCGTGCTGTTTAAGGCTACTTATTTCCAACGGTTATTTTTAAGAACGTCTCATTGCGCACTCAAGTTTTCGACAAATAAGGTTTCCCAGCGTGCTCGCTCTGCCGTAATGGCAAGGACGTCCGCAAAAAGACAGCAAAATATTACATGAAAAAGGAACCTACAAGAACAAGTACGACCATGGCTATAAATCAAGGTTGGTGGTTGATTTTAACCTGAAATTACTTTAAATTTTGAAAACAAATCAGTCATTCATTTTTTTTAATAGACCTGATTGCACGTGGTTATGACTGATATGCACTGCCGTGCAAAGAAAAAACGCAGTATGAACCTTCAGGCGTTGCCAAATTTCCTTTGATAAAACAGGAATGCGCTGGGAAACTTAATGTTTTATATTCTAATTTTTTACATGATTATGTTCGCAATTTCTCCCAAAGTTCCTGAAAATTTCAAGGACAAATATTCATAATTTTCCTCGAAAATAAATATTTTATCGTAGGAAATTTGGCAACTCTTAAATGTTCATACAACGTTCTTCCCTAGCACGGCAGTGTAGTCATGACCAGGCCCGCCACATCCCATCTCGGGCCCTGGTGCCAATTTTCCAGCCCGGGCCCCTAGCACAGGGGGGGGGGGATCCGGGGGGCCTCCCCCGGGAAATTTTTGAGATTTTAAATCTATTTGGACGCATTATGAAGCTCTTATGATGGAGATTTTCCATCAATTTCTGCAGAATAATTACGCCTTTTTGTTTACTTTCAGCACCAAAAACTTTCGAATTGTTGCATTCAAAACATCTATAATTTTTTTTTTGAGGGGGCAGATGATAATTTTCAATTCTATGGGGAGCCGGGCCCCCCTGGACTCCCCTTTCGTACGTCTATGGCAAGGGAGTTAAGCCATTGAAGTCGAGGATGCCCAGAAAGGAGCCTCTTAGCATCCGACAACGGAAGAAAATGAAACACAGTTACTAAAAATATCATTCTACATATACTCAAAATATTGAAAATCTCTAAAAAAGTAAGAAAAATTTTATAGTGCCCCAGCGTGTTTTTGGAACTTTATTCACCTTTTGCGGAATTTTTAGGGTAATTTTTCACTTTTGCCTACGAGACAAGGGTTACACATGAATTCGTAGTGCTTTGTCACCTGCGTCACGGGCCCCTCCAGGGCCCGGGCCCCGGTACCAGGGACCCAGTATCCCCCCCCTTGTGGCGGGCCTGGTCATGACCGATGTCGTATAGTATCCACCAACAGGAATTCTCGTTACACCCACCGATAATCTCTTTATAGCGATCCAGCGCATCTTTGAAAAACTAGGAGCCCAGTTTAAAACAAGGAAACTTCCTATCGTCTCAAAGAGACATTCCTGTCGCGGCATTGTTATCATATCATATCATATTGTCAGGCACCCAGTTAATACAGCAGGAAATGTTTCCAAGAGCACTGCTCAGAGTATCGTTATACTCCTGCTCAGAGTCCTGTGCACTTTTCCTTTTTCAGCCACCAAATTTAACTCCGAGCCAATTTCCAACGATAAAGCTACTAAAGCGCAAAATTTGAGTGAGGCAGTAATTTCATAAAATGCATCTCAAATGAGCAGTATCCCTCGGGGGAAAGCATTGGCGGGGGTTCTGTAGCTTTGAACCAATCGCGGCGCTGGAGAAATTTGGTGATTTTGGCAGCCATGTGGCTGCTCCTTCAGGAAGCATGACGGAGACTTCTTCAACCGGGAGGTAAATCCACCAACTTTCTGTTAATGAACGAATAAGCTCGCTTGCTAAATTCCCCAACTTTTTAGACACCCTCCACCCCCTCCCTTCAGCTCACTTATTAGCTTCGAGGTTATTTATTAGCTCCATTTTGACTTACATTTTTTCCTCCTCCCCAAAAACGGGTAGATTTTACAACGAATAAAATATACTTTGCTAATTACGTTTTCTTAGCGAAAGTGTGGAAGATATTCTGTAAATGAAAGTCTAAAGGCCGTAATAGTATTTCTTTTCTTTGGAGTTCATATTGGTTTTATATTGCGATAGGGGCGGTTTCAGGGGATTCTTAACAGGAAATCAAAATTTAAAAATGTCCATACCGTGGTATTTAAGGATCGAAAAGTTTAATATGTTTTACTATAGGGCTCATTTGGAGAACCGGATTGCAAGTGCCAAGGAACATTTTCTATTTACCAAAGCATTTTGACTGAATTCAGTTTTTTCCCACATTTCGACCACGCCAAGACCCTGCATGGACGAATCACCCTCAACTTGACTGGAAGAGACTAGGTTTTTTGGGACATAAGAGGTGCGCTCGTTAATCGCTTAGAGATTTTGACGACATTCTTCCACTAATGTTTCCTTTTTCTGAATTGACTTCACCGAAATCAATTTTGCGAACGAATTGGAGAGAGAACAAAACTATGCTCGCGGTGCCTCTCGCTGAACTGATTTGTATCTTTTTTTTGCATTCTGAAGAGGGGGGGGCAAATCATTGAAATTCTAAGAAAAAATAATGATTTTTACAGCAAATATGACTTTTTTAAATAAAATACAGTAAAACGAATTGATTTATATCTTTCTGGCATACAGAGGAGGGGATACCGAATTCTAATAAGAAACAATGATTTTACAGCAAATATGACTTTTTTGATCAAAAAGCAACGATCAAAGCTCAAGTTCTCGGATTCTTTTTTCCCGAGATGGGTGTTTTCCGAAACAAGCTCCTCGTTTTTCTCGAACTTGGCACCGCGCCGCGGAGGACAGTTTGTCTATTTTTTGTAGGATTAGCAAGGGACGAAGGGAGTAATTTCCTGTCGTTTAAAATCCCTCAAATCAATCGCTACCGAAGCGGGGGTGGGAGAAGGGGGTTGAGAGGGGGGGTTGCCCCCGGAGTCTTGGAACCGGGGTTAATCTAACTTTCCTCTGGTCGAGGACAAACCAATATTGCTTTTGAAACCAGTACTTGTTGACAGTTCTAATGTCAACCTGCGCTAGTTTTTCCTCCCCAACTTCTTCTAATAACGCTCGGTTTTCAGACTTGTCTGCTTTCAATTACCCCGCCGCGAGTTGTGAACGTCGTAAAGGCTCGCCATGCGATGCCTGTCGTAACTCGTAAGTCACCGTCGAGAACTCGGAAGTGTTCATCTCGGCTGACAAATGAGCGAGCGTGTGAGGACACTATATACTACGTTGTATTGCTTGATTTTGTAAATGGGAATACGATTGATAAGAGAGGCGGGGGAGAGAGATTTACTATATTCTAATATTCTATGGTCATCAGTTTGAGATCCTCTTAGGGGGAATATGTTTTATTTTATCCACTTGCGGTCGATGATTCTGACCCAGATATGCGTAAAAAATAACAGCACTGAAAAAAAAAAAGTATCTTGATCCAGTGTTTAGGATCTTAAATAATTTGACAAGAAAATGTTCTCTTGATTCAATCGGATTTTTGCTTGAATCAAAAGGAAATCCGCTTGAATTAAGAGCCTTGACTACCGTTTCATGAAAGATTCGATTGGATCGAGAGAATTTTTTCTTGTCAAATTTTTTAAGAATCTGGATTCCGGATCCAAGAGACTTATTTTTCCAGTAGGGGAAACTGTAAAAATTGTTAAGGGAGCTTTGATCGACGGTTTCTGAACGAGAACGAAAGTCCAAAAAACGAAATTTTTCGGGAGAACAAAAACTTCTTAAAAATATCTGAATAGGATACAAGCCAGTCTTTGAGGGCCACATAGAGGAATATGCAACTTTCAATATGCTCGAAAAAGATTTTAGGAAAAAAATTTATTTCGAACACATGTTTCCTCATTATTATCGTCGTTCAGACTGAATCGCAGAGGCAGCAGTCTTTTTTCCGGCTGAGAATTCAACATCTGCCAAGATTTGTGACTCAATCGATGGAATATATCACCGAAAATAGGAGCTGAAAATGGAGGTCATCAACGCATCGATGAATGCTGCCGCGAGATCCCGCAAAATCTGCGCGGTCCACGTAATTTTTCAGCAACCAGTGATGATTGGGCCTCAACAGCTATCAGTTTATGTGATCTGGTCTAATAGTTTGAGTACAAATATCAAAGGATCAAAAAAGTTGAAAGCTGCGAAAAAACGACTGTTGAGCAACGAGCTCCCATTTTCGACGTGTGAAGTGCCATGGTGTCTACCAGTTACAAAAAAACAAAATTGGGCACTTTTAGAGGTGTTTTTCAAGAAAATCGGGAACTATTTCCCCCGAAATAGTAAGAGAGGGGGAGCTAGTTAGAGCGTTAAAAGGCGTATTTCATGCGCTTAATTTTACAAGTCATGTCAAACCCATGGAAACATACGTAAAACCAATCAACACTTCGGCAATTTGTTTTTATTCCTGTGTATACCTCGTCGCCGCGGTTGGCGGGCAAATTTAAAAATGCTGGTAAGTAGGACAATTTTCGTCATTTTTTGGGGACCTGAACAAGAAAATTGGGGATTTTCGGGAATATCAGGGACACCCTTCTAAAATCGGGGATAA
The DNA here is from genome assembly GCF_001854935.1 of Bemisia tabaci. NCBI lineage: Eukaryota > Metazoa > Arthropoda > Insecta > Hemiptera > Aleyrodidae > Bemisia > Bemisia tabaci. The sequence goes on from NW_017566800.1 coordinate 1,777,819, forward strand.
TCGGGGACATCGGGGACTTTTGGGGATCGGTAGACACCCTGAGAGCGCCTCAAATTCAATCCAAGTCTCGAACCCGACGATGATCGATGTCTCGAAGTCGACGGGTGAGGTTGGCGCTCATGGGTGCTTCTGATGCGCGCCCTGTCGAAGGAGCCCGGAGATAAATAATTCGGTGCGGGGAATTGTGTAAACAGCGAATCAGCTTTGAGTCTGGAACTGCGGCTCGCCCAAGTACTACGACCCCCTCCCCCCTCGGCCTCTTACGGAGCGGCCCCCGCCGCGCTCCCCGCAAAAATCAGTCACGCAACTTGACAGTTTGAATAATATATGCCTCCGAGTTTCGTTCCCGACTCCCGAGCAGGGAGCTAATGTGCCATGCGGAGTCCGCTTACCAGTTTCTCGTTGCCAAGCTTATCCAACCCAAGATCCTCTAGTCGGGACGAGATTCGAAAAAAAAGCGGATAACCTAGACAAAATTGCAAGAAAAGGTCATGTATACATCAAAAAACAAAGAAAAATCAGTAGACTCCGAATATGTAAAAGTCGCCACAAGTTCGCAAAAATTTCACCCCAAAATGACCGGAAAACTGAAAAAATTTGGTCCAGTTACATTTGGCGCTAAAACCAATAGATTCGGCGCAAAATAGAAATTTAAGAGGAAGAACGTGCAAATTTTGGGAATTTTGTCAGTTTTCCGGTCATTTCGGGGTGAAATTTTTGCGAACTTTCGGCGACCTTTGCATATTCGGATTCTACTAATTTTCCTGCGTTTTTTGATGTATTAAAGCCTTTTCTTGCAATTTTGTCTGGGTCCAGCCAAATCTCGTCCCGACTACTCCCCAAATGGACGTATTTCTATCAAACAGAACTATGTGTAGAGGGATTGATGCGTTCTGCTCGTTCGTGCTCGGGCCATACGACTGTATGGGAAATATAAAGCGCCAGTGACGTCAGCGGCAACGACGAGAGAAACGACGATCGGGGCGGTCTTTAACTCATGAGCCCTGTCCACAAGGCTGTAGTCTAGATAAATGCCCACGGCTCATACACTGTGCACATAGTTCCGTTTGACAGCACGTGAAATCCCGCTTCTCCAATTCAGCAAATGGAACTGTGAGCCAACTAAGTGAGCCTTTGGCATGTATCTAGAGCATTAAGGACAGGGCTCATGAGTTAAAGATCGCCTTCCCGATCGTCGTTGCCACTGACGTCACTGGCGCTTCATATTTCCCATTCATTCTTATGGCTGAGAACAAACGAGGACACCCATCTTTCCCTCTGCACATAGTTCTGTTTCGATAGAAATGCGTCCAAATAATTCATTTACTTTGAAGTAGACCGACCGACGCACACTGGACCGAGTCAATAGGAGAGGTCGGACAAAATTTGGAAACTTTAGACGCTTAAAACTCCGTTAATATAAAACTTTGAGGCTTTAAAAGTGGTTCCATTGGAATTTTCTTCTAAAGACACCCCTTGCAATTTAACATGTGACGAAATTAACATCAAAATGTGCAGTTTTGGTCAAAAATTTAATGTCCAAACTCTCTAATTGACTCGATCCACTGTGCGACGGTGCTACTCGGTAGCTCGACGATGAATGTGACACTAGCGGATGCGTTTTGGCGTCTGGAGCCAGGAGCGCGGGATCGGAAAAAATAAATAAACCGCGAGAGGTTGTTTATTCATGGGCCCTCGCTTCTTAGCTCTCATCTCGTTTATCATATCTGGATTCAGTGTCTGCGATCCGCGATCCGCCTCCGAAATCCGCGTCCACAGTCGAGTGTCGCTTTCATCGACTCTTTTCACCGCTGCGACGCACGCTGCAACCGGCCACTCCAACAAGTCGCACATAAAATTTCCATCCAAAACTCCGAGGGAAGGGCATCGATATGGGCTGTTTTTGGGTCCACTCCAGCGGGTTTATTATAGGAATTGATACACTAAGCCATAGACAAAAAAGACAAACTGAAAATAAAGGAATCATATTGGTGAAAGCGGGTGGTTTTTGATAACCACCATTTGGTTGACGCATG
>NW_017566800.1:1779865-1909100 GCF_001854935.1 Bemisia tabaci
AAAAAAAAAAAAAAAAACCCATGAACACGCTCCTGCAGTCTGACAGTTTAACTTTGGATCCCCCGTATATCAAGAGAAAGGTTTCCTATATCATGATGTCTTCCATAGATCCTATTCAATAATGTTTGGATGTATTATTTTGGTTCAAAACAATAGAACATGACCTCAAACAAAAACATTAGGGTTTAAGAGAGAAAAGCTGAAAATGAGAAAATTCATGACATTTTTACTTTTCATTGCTATTATAAATCAAAAATAAAAAAATTATCACAAGAAACCCGTACCCTCAGATTACACAATCGACTTTTGAGGCTATGTTTACGTGTTGAACCAATCGATATCGATACAACCTCACCTGTTTGATGTATCGAATACGATTTTCCACCGTGCGACGGATCCATTAACAGCTTGAGTGCCATCTCCGTCGTCGTGTTTCGTACCTGTCAACGACCGGCCGTGACATGTGCGGATCCTGAGATATATCGTCCCCTACCACCGTAGTGATAGGGTAAAAAACGCCGTAAGTACATTTGGACGTTGACATAGTTTCTCGAATAAAATTGGAATTTTTCGGAAAACTTACGAATACCTTCCTTCGAATTTCTCCAAGAATTTTGAGCGCCATGTAATGTTAAGTGTGTGAAAATTGAAAGGAAGTATTCGCACAACCTTCGTCAAGATGAAATGCTTCACAGGGGGTTCGGCGATAATTCATGTGTATCATACGACGTTTTTTCCTCACATGGAAGAGTATTTTACGACTTGTCGCTCCGGGTTTCCTCACATCGGAAAAAAAATCCGTTCTAGAAGTTTTTAGAGTGCTTTAACGGTATCTCGATTACTTGCTGCGATTGGGACTGAAATTCCATCCTAAAGAAATACGTTGTGTGCATTATGCTGCGAAAGTAAGGAAAAACGCCGAATGAGCCTTCAGGCTTCACCAAATTTACTTCAATGAATAACGAATTTACTGGGAAAATTGTGAGTATTTTTCTTCGAATTTTTCGAAGTGGCACTTTGCTGAACAGAGCCATCGAAGCGAAATCCATTTAGCCCCCCGTTGAATATTCCTTATAATTTCGAAAAGGCATGTTCAATATTTTTCATATCTTTCTGTAACTTCATGAAATAGTTCACATGCAAGGAATCTCGAAAAGGGTCATTCTTTGTGCCGATCCTGCCTCAGCTCTACGAGTCTCTACTCATTCCAGGTCTACACATATTACGGAATGCATAATAATTTTGCAATTTCCGTACTCTATTTGGGTCTAATACTGGCTTAAGCTTGGGTCTGAAGGCCTATTTGGCGAAAAATGCTAGTTCGACAATCGTACACCGATAAATCCGCTAAAATCGACCGATCCCCCCCCCAAATATCCTTACGGCGATATTCACACGCTTACGGTCTCTAATCAAGCCAGCCACAGGTAACCATTGTTGGAGACCTTTCTTAGGTCACCTGGCCGGGAATCGAACTTGGGGCCTTCCGATCATATAGCAAGCGCTACAACCACTACAATACAAGAGGCCGGAAAATGACTAAATTATGATACTATCCGTAAAACATAGACCTTCAATGAGCAAAATATTGCGAAAATTCAAATATTGAGAAAATTCAAGGTGGGCCCTTGTCGATACCCCTCACCGAGAAAAAAGATTGGTAGAATTTACCTTCCTTCACGCTGTATTTCACACAGCGATAATTCAGAGTCAATTATGCCAGAAGAAAGGTAAACGTTAGTATGTACTGGTACAGATAACCATTTCTCTGGCAGAATTGACTCCAAATTCACGCTGTGTAAAATACAGCGTGAAGGAATGGTAAATTCTACCAATCTTTTCCTGGGTGATCCTTTCAAGATTTTATTTTTCTCAGAAATTGCAATCCTGCGAAGGATGCCTTATTTTCCGGGGAAAAATTCGACGTTTCGCGAAACTGACACGAGCGGGTGCTGTGCAGCGGCAGCGGGTTGCCGAAATTGGTCACGAATGCGCGGTTGTTTTTAATTTCGCACCCGCGCGCGCTTTCCTTTTTTTTCGTCCCGCCGGATTTTCCCTCGTCTGCGTTTTCATTATGAGTTTCATTAAATAACTTAACTAAGTTAAATTATGAATTTCGATGAGGAGTCTCGACTTCTCGGAAAAAAGTGCCCGGCGGAGGAATAGTTGAGAAGAGAGCCGGGAGAAGGAAGCTCATAAAACATCTGGTGGGAATTCCGCCCGCGTAAAAGCTCACTTTTAGCTTGCCAAATTTCGTGATGAAAAATAAATTTTAATTTTTTTTATTAACTTGTAAAAAATGTACAACCACCCCTGCTGGGGTTTCAATTACAATGTTTTTAATTTTATAACTACTAGTGCTTAACCTTAGGGTTTAAGTCTATTATCTTAAAACGATGATTTTTATCGAAATTTTAATTTGCAGAACTATGAGATTTATCGTGTTCCATCAAATTTCGACAATTTTTCAGTTGCTACGTATTTGTGCGTGAATTCGATAAGAGACCTCGAAATTTGGCGCAAAGTGGGTTTGTTGCACGTAAGAGATACTGCAAACTGAATACCTACCATCAATACGGGTAAATTCACTCGAAAATCACGTTGAGCACATCAAAAAAGTCTAAAATCTACTCCTTGGCACACAATCTGCGAAGTTTATAACACGCTTTTTCAAGTTTCCGCGTCTGAGGGGCAGGTTTTCCTGGTGTCCGGCAGCCAGGATTGCCCGGAGAGAGACCTAACCTAAAGAAAACAAGCAGTGAACTCCAACACAATGTGTTGATAAGGCGCGTCATTAACTCGCACATATCAACCCCTTTAGTTTTCATTTACAGAGATTTCAAAATAGGCAAACAGCATAAAAAGAGAATTCACGATCCAACACTGCGAGGTCAAAGACGCACCTTGACGAGACCGTGTATTGTGAAAGTAGAAAGNCAGTTGCGTGGCATTGTATCTGCTACATTAACAGCAGTATGAATGAGAATCCAAGAGCGAATTTGCTTTTACATGAACAGCAGCGCTGCTACATCGACAGCAGTGTGGATTTAAATTCAAGAACGAACTGGCTGTCATGAGAACAGCGACGCTGCTTTTTCGACAGCAGCGGTCGCTGTTAAATCGAAGGCAGCGTGAACGTCAATCTGATGGGGAACCGGCGTTTACGCCAGCAGCTGCGCTGCCAGTGTAACATACTATTTGATGTAGGTTGAGCAGATTTTGCTGTCGTTGTTACACTCATTTACTGTCAATGTGACAGCAAAGCGCCTGTTATAATAACAGACAAAGGTAATGTTATTTTAAAAGCCAGGATGCTGTGCCGTTTTTTAACAGCCAAGGGCTGTTCCTTTAGCAGTCGCGACGATTAAAATGGCAGAACTTTTTTTTCCGTGATCCGCTCAAATTAAGAGGCTTGGTTCTTGATTTAAGCTTAAATCTGATGGAATCAAGAGTCCTTTTTCTTGTCAATGTTTTCAAGAGTCTGGACTCTAGATCCAATGTGTTTTTTTTTCCAGTGTACCTATCTGTACTCTATGTTGCATACGAAAAAAATGAAGGAGCTCAGACTTTTTTTCACACATGATCTGCTTAAAGGGATTACGAGGTGCACTTGTGCACTTGTGAAGTCCTTGTGCGTGAAGATGACGAGATGGCAACGTCACTTGACAACTCTACCAGACCTTCTAATTATTATTAAATACACACAGTTTTCGCCCGCATGGCGCGCGGATTTTTTGTTATTTTTTTTTATTATTATTATTTTTTATTTTGAAACTGCGGAGTGTTGTTTTTTATTCATGCCTGGAGCATTTTACTGCAGCTTTAGCACCGTTTGGTCTTATTTTTGAAGTCGTTCTTTGGGGTTTCGGCTTTAGCTCGTATAGTCGGATGGGAATCTCAAATGCCTCCTTTCAGCTTTCTTCGTTGGGAAAATAGATTGGTTCCGTTGGTGCCTGGTATTTACTTAATTGGTTTGTTGCACACTGGTTACGTACAATAGTTGAGAGGTGTAAAAAAGCAAGGACCTTACGATAAGCACGTCAATAAAGTTTAAAAATTCAGCCCGATCATTACCGAAACTAACAACTTTTTTTATANNNGGGGGGGGGGGGGGGCACAGGGCACCTCATCAGGAAAGTCTGTGGGGCATGGAAAGAAACCTTTCCAAGGAGTGTATGTGGGCCTCCCGTAGCTTAAAACGCAGGTTCAGCGGACCTTTCTTGAAATTTTTGTTGTTGAAAAACTGAGTCCTCTCAGGGGCAAACTATAGTTATTTTTACCGACAAAATTGTTCGAATCAAAATTCCTATAAAGATGGACGATATGTCCACACTTATTCAGCAAAACAGCAAAAGTTTCAAGAGACCGAACCTTCCGCTCGTTAGACCAAACTTCATTTTAAATAATCGAAATATTAGCCAAAGAATAAGAGTCTTAGTATAGCTTGATTTTGAGCAGAATTTAGATTCGTGACCTAAAATTTTGGTTACCGAACCCAAAAACTATAGTATTCCATACTATAGGAACCGACTATTTTTCGTGTGCCTAATGCTAAGGACGAGTAAAATGAGTATTTACCTGAAACCAAAATTTCAAGTAACAACTACAATTTAAACAGTTTCGGTTGCTACAAAAAAGCTAAAAGTGGCCCAAGACAGAACCGGATCAGACAGTCTCTCGAATTTTCGACGCTCAACTTAGAACTCAAAGCTGTCTTCAACGAAACTTGTAGGCAAAAGCTCCGTTCCAAATAATTAAGAGAAAAAAAGGACGCAGTGAGCTAATGGAATTAAAACGACTCGGTATCTCGCGGAAAATCGCCTTAATTACTTCCTCTCACTGGACTATAAAGAAGTCCATTTATTAACTTCCCGAGATGCTTTGATGTATTAAGTTGTGAAACATTTCGTGAAGATTACCATCTCGATCCGCTTTAGACAAAGCAGCGAGCGATGGAAAAATTATAGCACGGATGCAGAGGAAACGAATCAGTCGTTTTCAAAAAGGAGGAAGTCCATTTTCGTATGAGCCTCGGCTTGCATCGCAGGACATTCTAAGTACAACTTATCGAGGAATGGACCTGTTCTTTTTGAAACCGACTGGTTCAAATCAATTTTGACATTTGAAAAAGCGGAGAGTTGCCCGGACGCGAAACGGGGTTATGTCTTTAACTCGTTTAGTTCAATCCGCCATCCGACCTTTGAGCGGACTTGGAACGGAGCGAGTTCTAGCCGCGGCGGGTGACTTGGGTGGACAGCTGACGATTTTAACTCGAGATCAAACAATCGGATGAGCAGTCGTAGCCATGAAACGAGGGGCCATTCGCGGCGAGTGTCACGCGCAGTTTGAGTACCAACTCGAGCCACGGTTTCACGAGTAGCGACGCGACAGGGTCCAATGGAGAAAGTATAAAATAAGAGATAAGGGTTTGTTCATCACGATTCTGCGAATTCTACCTTCACTCTTGTTTAAGACCAAAACTAAACTAAGTCACAACAGTCATTGAAAACAATCCATCATTCGGCAAAAAACTAAAATCAGTTTGATCAATGGGACGTATTTCTATCAAACGGAACTATGTGCATTATGACATGAGCCCTGTTATACACGTACTCTAATGGGTCTCAGGGCTCACGTCTTAATGCACATAGTTCCATTTGACAGAAATCCGTCCAATGATGCTTCGCGTGCCGCACATCGCCGCGCCGCGAACTAGGTATAACCGCGAACGTAGAGAAAGCCAAAACGCCTGCAATTTCTACGCATGCAACACGCACATTCAAAGAGCACGAATAGTTGTATTACGGCGCCTTGATAAAAATAGCCGTAGCTTGTTCTCCAATTTCAATGGAGATGTTGCACGTGTGAGGAATTTACGCTTTGACTGTTGATTCTTGTGTAGAAGTTCGCGAGAAGCACGATGGTGCCACTGGTTTTCTCTGACATTAACTCCCAAGCTCAAAAAAAGCTTTTAAGTTGAGGCCAAAATGGAGGGGATATGCCACGCTATCCTGAGAGTCCACCTCTACATCAAAACAAACTCTCCATGCAAAGATAGGGAGCAAATACATTGACAGGGCTGCCACTATATTTGGGGACTCCAAAACTGAAAACACGGCATCACTGCTAATGTATTTGCTCCCTATCTTTGCATGGAGAGTTTTTCTTGATGTAGATATGGACTCTCAGGATAGCGTGGGATATTCCCTCCATTTCGGCCTCAACTTAAAAGTTTTTTTTGAGCTTGGGAGTTGATTTAAGAGAAAACCAGTGGCACCATCGTGTTTTTCTCGAACTTTTACACAAGAATCAGTAGTCAAATCGCAAATTCCTTACACATGCAACATCTCCATTGCGCTGCTCACAGAATCCTGTTTTCATGCTCGATTCTTATAGATTAGCCAAAATGAATATCTTCCAAAACAGCGCAACTTTCTGCGCTCAATATTAAGGTGGATTTTCAACTTCTGCGCAATACATTTTAGGTATGATCGATGCATCTCAAATTTGAACCGAGGTTAGTTCTTTGGGGAAATCTAAATTTTAGTCTATAGGTAAATCGTTGAAGAATGTACGTGCCGAAAATCGTCCTCCAAAATCTTAAAACTAAGTCAAAAGTATTATTTCCATTTTGCAACCAAGTTTGATGTATTGACATCGATGGTTAATTGGGAACAGTACTCTAGGCTTTGTTTTAAGATTTTGAAGGATGATTTTCGGCACGAACATTCTTCAATGATTTATCGACAGACTGAAATTAGATTGTCCCAAAATAATGCACCTAGAGGTTAAAATTTGAGAAAAGAATATCAATCGTATCCAGAATGTACTGCGCGAAAGCTGAAAATCCGCCACTATAGCTAAGATTCAAATCCATTTTGCAATGAAGTACTAACTTCTGATTAATTTTGAATATAACATCTATGCATGCCTTTCGTTTCCTCAGGCAGATAGGTGTTTTCATAAATGATCAATTGCAAAATGTGGTACCGATTAAAATCATTGCGTCCGGTCGCGGGATTTATTTCGCGCGAGGAGCTTCGCGCCGCGCATTATCTGTGGGAGCGTGAATTCAGGACCGCGTAGGGAGCAAAGCTTGACTCAACTTGACAATCGATGAGATAAAAGGCGAAAAAGAGCTTTGTCTGCCGATTGATTTTGTTCTTAGAATTCATTTTGATGAGTCAAGAAATTCCTCGAATCAATGAATCGGAGGAGAATGTTATCACGTTACTAAAACTCCCCAATGACTTAGGCATCATCACTCGAAATGCGCGTAGAAAACTTAGTTATGCGAAGTAACTTAATTTTTGAAACACAGTTGGTGACGAAGCTAAAGTGCGTTAAAAATCAGCATAAAGTTGAAAATCTCAATACAAAGAGAAAAAGCTCATATGAGCACCATTTTCCCTCAAAGGGATGTGCTGTTTAGTGCAACGCTAGTTACGACCATTCAGGAAGGCAACTGCAGACAAAGTCAAATTATTGTCAATTAGTCGATTTTTGAGTTTTCGTGGACTGGAGAATTTGTTTTCCGCGGAGAGTAGCTTTTTTTCTTTCTTTTTTTTCCAAGAAACATATTCAAGCTATATCTACGGCATTTCTTTCTAATATTGAAAGAAGAGGGTGCTGAGAACTTCCCTTGGATATATTACATTCTCCGTCGTTTGTACATAACATCGATTTTTTCGTTCTTAACCGGATCTGTTAAACTTATGACCTTGGTGGGTCCGCCACGACCCTCTGAATGCACCGAATTGTATTGGTTTTTTTTTTTTTTTTTTTTTTTTTTTTTTTTTTTTTGCGAAACATACGGCGGGAAAATATAGGACAAAAATAAATTGCAGGTTCGTCGTTACGAACAGCGCAGGCAATAAGCGGTCTCAAGTGTTGAGTCGAGTGATACGACTCTTAAAACACCGGGACGCTGCTGGTTGCCTATCGCGGTTAAATGAAGGCGCGCTATCCGCCCTTACGATGTCTTTCAGTCACTCGATGGACACTGCGCTGCTCCGGTGTCGACTGATTCGTGGAATCGATTCTCGCTAACTTTGATGAAAACGTTGCTCTATGAAGGACGCAGTAATGGTCCATGACATCAATTTTTTCTGATTACGTAATCTAATTTTCGATATTATGAGCCGTAAAAAATTCAGCAATACGATACAATATTCCATCTTACTTTCATCTAAAAATTGATCACTACACAGACGATTATAGTAAAAATGAGGTTTTCGGAACTTCCTGTGAATATTTGTGCATGAGTGAAAAAAATTCGTGAAACATTTCGCGAAAAAATATTGCTTGGTTTCCTTCTCTTTTTTTGAAAAAAATTAAAATAAAATGATGCCACGGAATTCCAGAACAGTGCTACTAGCTGATAATTATTGAATTATTTGGTAGACCACAATAGGTGCGGTTATTATAACGAATGGAGCAAACTTGTACAGCCTTCACTATATTATTGAGTTTGGTAACGTTTGAACCTTTTACAATAATATTTTGACCTGATGTTTGTTCAAGACAGACTTATTTGATTCAGCAAACTAAGCCAGCTACGACGTAAACAACGTTCCTGACGATGCATCAAACATTGATATTAATATTTCCCGACATCCCTCGAATACTTCCAACTTGCACGCCCCGAACGGAAAACTTTAAGATGATTTCACTATGTAGTTAAACGTATTTTACCCACACGAATACGAGTAAATAATCAGAACAGCCAGCATCCCTGCTTATAAAGCAACGTTTTAACGGGTTCTAGCCATAACGACAACATTATTTATTTTTACGACCAATAAAACAAGCGACGGGGAAGGGGGGAGGGCTAAAAATTACGTTCAGCAACAGACGGCGGGCCCCGAAGACCCCAACCCCCTCCCTTTGGATGGACGGAGGGGGGGGGGAGCTTTTCGTACTCGAAAGCGATACTGATGAAACCGCGATGCTGCAACTTTCGAATGGAGTTCGGAACGATAGACGCGGTTGCCAGTCGAGATGGAGAGTCTCTTTCCACACACGTTTCGACGTGCAAAATTTCGAGGTTGCAAAATTTCCTGGTGCAAATTGTATTTTTAATATTGAAATTTTGCGCGTTTCTAACTGAGGATGTTACAGATTATTCTTCTGATCACTTACAAAATTTAGCAGAGTTTCGGACAAACATTGCACAGTCTTACTCTCGGAAAAACTTTAATTGTTTGAGTCACTTTCATAGCTTTGGAAGTTCACTTGGTTCCACACCAAGTCAACAAGTTCCTTGGTCTAGTGAACGACGGATTGAGTGAGGACGCATTAAATGAAGAGGATTTCAGGGAACTTACAGTTAGAACTTTCGACAACGACAAGTGTTTCTCCATTAGATGTAAGTAGATTTGGACGGAGAAAAAAAGAATGGACCACTAGACAAGATACGATGCTAAGCATTCCGATACATGTTTCTTAAGCAAAATTTCACGCAGAACACGATTCCGTAACGAAAATTACTGAAACCAACTCCTAACCAAGATATTTAATGTTTCTTGCTGCGCGAATTCAAACCTCCCGCCCATGAAAGGCGATGGTCAAATCGCGCACTAAACGTTACCGCAACAGTCTCTGCGGTATGAAAGTGTGACAACCTCAATGTCGTTACTTAGGCTCAGCCGTTGCTTGTTGTGAATACTTTAAACAACAGAAAGAGGAGAGGGAACATTGCACGATTTGCCAAAACCGTGGCAGTGCGTGATTTGACTCACGTAAAATATTGCGTTTCTGGTGACCGGGCGATTCAAATTTTCAGTTACCAATGTGAAATGAAAATGTTAATATCTTAGTTGGATCGCGTTTAACAGAAAGGAATCAGGTCACATCAGCTATATCCATATTTAACTTGGCAATATAGTTTTTTTACAAAAAGAACGTTTGTCCGGACTTCTTCGAAAATTTTAAGAAATTTGCTTCGTACCATGCAGACAATTCCCTGATATTCGCACAAAAATCTGCACAACCGTTTTGATGTAAAACATTAATTACCCAATTAAATCCGGGATAAGCCGATGCGGCTTGGTTCCTTTCTGCTTAACGCAGTCGAGATAGGAGTTGATTCTAGTCATTTCCAATGCAAGAATCGTGTTTTGTGTTAAATTCTTGTTAAGAAACATAAACCAGAGTGATTCAATTCGTGCGGCTTGTCTATAGTGGTCCACTGTTGCTCTTACGGTGCTTATCTTTTCGCAAGTACATTGGAAGAATAACCGGTAAAATTGTGTAAGTGCTACGATTCTTTTCGCCCCGCGTGGTTCCTTTCTACTAAACTCAATCTATTTGGCGTGTAGTATTCCCAATTGTACAGAGTTCGACAGATAGGAACCAACCCACATTAAGTTGAAACTGAGAGAAAGAGGTTCAAAGTTTAATTCCTGAGTAAGGCTCAAGGTAGAAAGTACACTGGAAAAAAAACACATTGTATCTGGAGTCCAGACTCTTGAAAATATTGACAAGAAAAAGGACTCTTGATTCAATCATTTTTAAGCTTAAATCAAAAGGAAATCCGCTCAAAATAAGAGGCTTGGTTCTTGATTCAAGCTTAAATCTAATTGAATCAAGAGTATTTTTTCTTGTCGATGTTTTTAAAAGTCTGGAATCTATATCCAATGTGTTTTTTTTCCCGGTGTATAATTGAATCCCTCTTTTCACAAACTAATTTTTGTTTTTCGACTTTCAGTTTTTGGCAGAAGAAAATATTCGGCTAGTTGAACTCAAAAACATTCTTGACTCAATTTTTTCGAAATCGAGGGTTGGCTTCTTTCTGATAAACTCGGCCCAATTAACGATGAAGCCCTCCTTGTATCGTTTGAAAGCGCGGAGAGTTAATGCGGGGAATTTTGCGACGACCGTGACACCCAGGGACCGGGGCTCGAATCCCATTGATTTACAGCCGCGATCCGCTCTGCCGCGCGGCCGCGCCGTTTAAAATTATAATTACGCGAGAATGCGTTCTGTTCCTTTTCCCTTGCCGCCCGGTCCCGGCCCGAACACGGATTTCAAGAATTTAATCAATTTTTGTACGATTCCCACGGATGGTTTTAATTCATCGCTCGCCCAGCAGAGGGAGGTAGCCAGCCGCATCCAGCCCACCCTTGCCACACCGCACTGAAAAAAAGTCTCGGTGTATATACTAAGAAAAGGGTAAAATTACCAAGAATTCAGGGTTCTATTTGATCCCAGTTTTTTCTTGATAAAATTACCACTTATGGAATTGGTAATTTTACCGAGAAATCTCGGTAAAATTATTGACTTTCTCGGTAATTTTACTGGACCCCGGTAAAAACGCCAATATTTTGTATTGACTGTGGTAGAATTACCGAGATAAAATGGCAAAGTTACCGGGAATTGATTACCAATAAAAGTGGTATTCTTACCTGAAAAAGAAACCAGTAAAAATACCGGTTTTTAGGTAAACTTACCAGTCTGTCTTGGTAAAATTACCAATAATTGGTAAAAAAGTGAGATGGTAAAGGTACCAACGGACCTTGGTAAAAACGCCGAGAATTTTTTTCAGTGCGTCTTCACAGTTCCAAATTCCGTTTTATAAAAGAGGGAGCGATGTTTCCCCACAAGTTAAGCTAATTAATAAAACAATTTTTAATTTGTTTAAAAACTCACTTAGCGACAGTTTTTTAATTATCGAGCAGACGCCTTTCGAGCATGCGGTCCATCATCCTTGCAACTCGTCGCAAATGAGTTTTTTTTTAAAAAAAAAAATTTCAATATTTCTTTAAAATTGTTTTATTAATTGAAATTTCCCATTTTTTCCATTATAACTACTTTAATTTGTATGTTAGGATTAAGATCTAATTTATTAGTTTAAATCATAGGGATGTGTCACCAAGAGGCTGACTCTTGTGTTCATCATGTATCTTTATACAAATAAATGAATTAAACAAAAACAAACAAAAAAATTAAAATTTCCGTCTTCATGATTACTTCGGGTTACGTCGAGTCATTTTTTTCGGTCACATAAACCAAAGGAACTTGGTTGAGCGACCAAATTGTTGGTAAAGTCGACTGAAACCGTAGGATACCTTTTAGAAATCTGGGAATCAACAAAATGTCCTGTTGGACTAATGTGCTTTTGAAAATACGTTTTTCACCAGGACCGCATATGATTCGGATAAATAACAAAATTTTAAACGAAACTCACGGGCACAAATCATCACCTTCTGGCCAAAGGATCACAAGCGTTATGCGACGTTTCAAAATTTCCGCCGCCATTTTATTGTTTTACAGAGAAATTGTTGATTGAATCTGTTTCAAAATTTCACTGAATTTTATCGGTAGCACAAAGAAAATTCAGTGAAATTTTCGGACAGTTCCGTTAAACAATTTCTCCATAAAAAAATAAAATGACGGCAGAAATTTTGAAACGTCGCATGGTGGTTGTAATATTTTGGCCGGAAGGTGACGATTTTTAGTTAAATCCACTGAAACCGTAGGATGCTCCGAGAGATCTGGGAATGAACAAAGTGTCTTGCTGAACTAGTGGGTTTTTGAAAAAAAAATTCCTTAGGACTGCGCAAGATTTTTACTGACAACAAAATTTTTGTACAGAGCTCATCTCGGTTTTTTTGGTATCGACACTCCGATTTTTAGTATGTGAAGGCTAAGATGCCTTTTTTCCAACAAAGCTCCCATATTTTCTTCTTCAATAAGCCAAATGTGGCAAGCTTGTTCGCGCCCTCGTATTTTAATGTTTTCATGCACCGTGCCTCCAGCACTGAGCAGAATCGCCATACCGGTAATTTTTCGCCCTTAGCCGGCGAAAGAACCGTTGAAAAATTCGCAGAACATTGTCCGTATTTTTGAACATTCATACTACTTTCCAATATTACCGATAGATATCGGAGCGAAACTTTTTTAATTATAGTGCTTTCAGCATGTTGACTCTAAATGTTTTCAACAGACTGGAGTTTTATAAAATGTTTTGTCAGTATAGATTCATCATAATTTGGAATTTTTTCCAATCGGTTCTTTTGAAGCTAAATATTTTGATTGTTCAATCGAAGTTAAGTTCATAAAATTAATATTAAAAGCGTATATGATAGGAAAAGGGGGAAGGTCTATCTAGCCAGTTGATTACACACCATTTAACTTTTAATCAACTCCTATCACGATGGTGGAATTAGAAAAATGCCGCTTGCATAGTTCGCAGTAGGGCCGGGACTTTGATACCACTATTTAAACATCTAAGAATGCGGGTTGCATGACTGCCCACATGAAGGCAAACACGCATTTGCACAACATGTTCTTGGTGAACGAATAGACGATTTGAGGTAATTGAAGGGCTGGGTATGGAAAGGGTATTTCTTGGTTGCGGTTTCTAAGGATCTCTGTTGGCGTTTCATCCACTATGATTAAAGCAAACGCAGGGAATTTGTTAAGAATTTCTTTATTATTTTAAAATTCTGATTACTAAAATGTCAGAAAATTCACCCAATAGTTCCCTCTCTAAAAAATAAATTAGCAATAGAGATTCTGAAACACGAGAAACCAAGAAATGCCCCAAAGACCCTATTTTAACGGTTAAATGACTTCGATTTGAATCTATTCCATCATATTCATCCGGAAAAACGCGAAGAGTTTCGAGCATTACAAATAAAACAAGAAAAATCCTATGCTGCAATTTTAAAATATTATGCCCCTCTGACAGTTCTGAAAGTTCAGAAATTTCGAACACCGAGAAATCCTCGTACAAGAAATCGCTACAATGCGAAACCATCCTAACAGATACTATAAATTACAAACTTTTCCAACATCTCATGTCGCGTTCATAAATAGGTAAAAAACGAAATAATGGGGTATAAATACCCGAAGCACAATAAGACTTAATATGATGCAATGCGGGGCGCCGGGTCCGCTGGGAGCATTGTTGGGACACCTGAGATGCAACTTATTTGCCCATTTTAAAATGTGCTCCGAGTTATTGTGAGGGTCGCCGCAATTATTCGGTCGGGGGATTCAAACATTTATTACAACAAGAGCGCATTTTTGCGCGTCTCTCGCTTGTTAAAAGTTGAATTAGTCATGGCTTACCTATTCAACGTCCCCAATTGCATTTTTGGCAGTAACTCACCGGACTGTAATTCTGCACGCTTCCAAAACTGGCGCTCGAGATTTAAGCTATAATCGCATGGACCCTCCGCTGAGCTCTCGCGACACTTCAGTGAATTTGAATTATCATAAAAGTACGCAACTACACGAATCACGAATCAGCGTAACTACATTAACAATAAAAACACACTCAGATACAAAAAAAAAATTTTCAGTTTTTTAAAAAAATTTTCAGTTTGCACTGATTCCTACCTCAGTCAGTTGCATGCTCATTTTCTCGTTTTAATTTTTACATTTTTAGCTTCTGTTCCAGTTGAGAATGGGCATGTAATCGGCCCGAAACGTCCTGGTTGTCTTATGTCTCCTCTAGCCTTGAGTACCCATTTTTTTTTTGTATTTTAGTGTGTTATTATTGTTGTCTGCATTCGGGCTATTGTGTCTCTCGCTCTCTTTTATCACCGTAACTACATTCCAAGGTTGAAAATGAAATCAAATGATTCGATAGATCGTAATCGATAGTCGTTTGATGTATCGTTTGATTAGAAAAAAAGAACATTACCTCAAACAAAAATTTTAGGATTCGCGTAGGAAAAGCTGAAAATGAAAAAATTCCTAACAATCTCACATTTCATTGCCATTCTCACTCATGAGAATCAAACATCTATTACTAGAAACCCTTTCACTAAGATTACTTGATTGACTTTTGACTCGTTAGCCATCAATAAGTGAATCAGAGAGTAGGCTTCCTTCAGTAACTTTTACAACGTGAAGACAGTGCGGAGTCTTTGCAATATATTGTCTCTGCTCGGACCCTCAAAAAATTATATAGGTGAGCCCGTGCGAAACTTATTAAATTCACACTCGCTTTTGAGTAGGTTGCGATCTTGTAAACCGCGACTCTCAATTTTGTATGAGAATGTAATTAAAAACCACAATCAGAAATGAGCATTTGGGCAGTTTTCTTAAAAATACACCGACAGACAAAAAAATATTTTTAAAAAAAAATAATATTCTTCGGGCAGTTTTCAAAATTACGACTCGATTGAAGACTGCAAAATTATAAACATTTTTGGTCAACACCATTGTAAATGCACACTTGAACAGGGCCTCTTACCATAAATTAGATAGGATACAGAAGAGCGCCTTCAACCAACGATGTAATCTTAATGTGAAATTCTGATACCACTATTCGTGCGTCACGACAGTCATTTTGCATATCCGTCTAATTGAAGGCAAATCATTGGCCCAGGCAACATGGTAGTAATTTCAGCAATGTGATATACGTATTTTATGGGGAGGAAAACCTCCAAAGAAGCCCCTCCTGCCAACCAATGAGCACAGCCGAGGGTGGTCCACCTGGCTACCAAGAAGTCTAAGATTGATTCAAAAGATTGGTAGAATTTATCATTCCTTCACGCTCCAGTTTACACAGCGTCACTTTAGAGTCAATTCTGCCGGGAGAAAAAACGTTACTATGTACAGACTGGTACAGGTAACCCTTCCTCCGGCAGAATCGACTTGAAGATTGGTAGAGTTTACCATTCCTTCACGCTGCGTGAAATACAGCGTGAAAAAATGGTAAATTCTACCAATCCTTTTTTTAAGTGTACTAATAAAAAGTCAAAGGACGAGCCCGAACGATAAAATAAGGCAACACGGCCAACCCATGAGCCTAATTTCATTGGGGGTAGAGAGTGTCCAAAGTGAGAGACGACGTGGGCAGGATGGGGAACGGAACAGGGGGGGGATGATTTGATTTGCCGGTAAATTTAGGTGAGCGGTTAGCCTTTGGCCCAGAGGCACGGTCCGACGTCCAACGACGACCGCGTTGACAAGTATCTCATACGCACATCATCTCATTAGCACTTGTGTTTGTCGAATCCGTTCGCTTCGGACGGCTCCGGGTCTGTTCCCACGCCCAAGCAGTTAGCCTTCACTTCAGGGAGTATGCAACACGCACCTGTGTGTTCCTGGTTTTTGCAAGGTGACAAGTTTCCTGGAATCGTAAAGCCTCTCTGATAAAATATCTAGGTATCTTTATCAGGGTGTCTAGTATTTTTTAATTTTGAAAATTCCTGTTATTTTCCTGATTTTTCTCGTAAAAACTATATTCATTGCATAAATGCATGCGGAAACTACATTTTCTGACAAAGTGAGAAAAATTCCTGATAAAACGTCCGATTTTTCCGATTTTCCTGACATTTTCCTGATTTTTTCCTGATCGGCCAAAATTCCTGATAAAACGTCCGATTTTTCCGATTTTCCTGATCGGCCAAAATTCCTGATATTTTCCAGTTGTTCCGGTTTTTCCTGATGCTAGACACCTTGTTTATGCAAACGCCCCAAACGTTTCAAGATATTTTCCCAAAATAGATCGGTTGTATCGAGGATATACAAACCTATGAATGGAATATCGTGTGATAAGTTGTCACATGCGCACATCATCTCATCAGCACAATAGGGTTCGTCGTATCGGTACGCTCAGTCGCACAGTGGATCGAGTCAATAGAAGAGGTCGAACAAAACTTGGAAACTTTAAGCGCTCATAACTCTGTTTAAATAAAACTTTGATGTTCTGAAAGTTGTTCCATTAGTTTTCTCGTGAAATTGTCTTCAAGGAGCACTCCTTTAAGGTTTAAAATGTAGCGATATAAACATAAAAAATTGCAGTTTTAGTCAAAAATTTCATGTCTGAGCTCTCTAATTGACTCGATCCACTGTGCGTCGAGACAGCTTCGGGGGTCTATTGACACGCTCCTGCCCATTCGCCTTAACTTATAGGAGTATGCAACGCGCACTTCTGCAGTTTTGAATCGTGCAAGATGACAAGTTTTCTGGAATTTTTCAAATTCCAAGAATTTTTGCCAATCTTTCGAAGTTCTTGAAAAAACTGCCCCGAATTTTCAAGTTTTAGGCCATTATGAACCGGTGGCCTTTATGAAATACATTTGTTTAGATGAATAGGCTTCTAAAAGGTATATGGACCAAAATATATAACAAAACTACCTATTATTTCAGCTCATTGTTGTTGCTAACAAATAAGCACCTACCTACAAAATGGAATTAATGTTGTTTCTATAACGAAACAGAAGGAATCCAAAATGTAGTCCAAATCGCACAAAAATAACGATAAGCGTATCAGAAAAGTCAGAAATCGATTCCTAAACGCACCGATGGGTGGCAATTTTTCTTTGTCACACATGATTCGGTTTGCAAAAATAGAACTATTAGAAAACGTATACTGTAAATATACAAACAATCTTGCGTTCGCGTTTTTGCGCATGAGTGCAAGTCTTTTGCAGTTTTGCAACATTGCCATGGACTATGTTTATACAGTCCGCGTAATTCGACAACTGCGCAGATTCCCCAGAGAAAATTAATACAATCCTTCAAACGGAGCGAATATCCATAAAAAAATTTTTCGGCCGATCATTAAAAAAAAAAAATTATCCACAGAAATTTGAAAAGTTTCAATGCACTCCTGTCTTAGGGAAAAAATCGATTGAGCTAAAAAAAATGTATGAGTCGTGGTTTGGTTGAGAATAGAGAGGACTACACACGGTGACATTACCGCGACCCACTCCAGCACCATTGCGCTACTATGCTAAAACAGAGCCCCGAAAAAAAATTCGAGGTTGCTGAAGTTCTTACGAAAATACAGATTTTTCTTGTTGACGTACGCATATTTTTAAATACATTTTCCGCAGTATGGTAGCCTTAAGTGCGATTCCATGTGTTCAGTCATTTTAGCGCTATCTCTCTCTAACACGTGGAGTCAATGAGCGACATTCGTTATAGTAGTTTCAGGCATATATTTACAATAATTCTTCACAAATTTAAAGTCATTCTACTCAGAATTAATGCTGCTATGCGCTAGGGATCAGTTTCTTGCATTATCTTGAACTTTACGATAATTATTGCTCCTCAAAGACACAAAACGCATGGCAGCGCAACGTAGAGGCGAAGCTCGTCCCTAGATCACATATAGAATTCCGTTAATTCAATCCTGCGTCATTAAAAATTAAGAGAGTAATTAAATAAATTTTAAAAAAAAACGTAGTTTATCTAAAAATTGAACATTTTGCGCTCAGAATTTCTGCAGTATTCTCTCACTATATCGACACTCGTCAAAACGAAAATCTCTCTTTTGCGAAGGTCTCTTTAGCCCGGTCCCTTGAACGATTTTCTTGCTATAACTACACTCATTATAGTGAAAATCTCTCTTTTGCGAAGGGTTCGCCCGGTCATTTGAACGATTTTCTCGCTATAACTACACTTATTTTAATGAAAATCTCTCTTTTGCAAAGAAATCGCCTGGTCTCTTGAACGATTTTCTCGCTATAACTACTTTCATTATAATGAAAATCTCTCTTTTGCGAAGGAATCGCCCAGTCCCTTGAACGATTTTCTCGCCATAACTACACTCATTATAATGAAAATCTCTCTTTTGCGAAGGAATCGCCCGATCCCTTGCCGATTCGTTATAGCGAGGGCGTACTGAACATCCTTCGAGGGCCCAAACGGCGTTTTTGCCAGAGCGGGCCAGGCTGGCGTGCGGGCGGAAAAGCTGGACGCCTCCAGACTTGACAACCTACCGACCGGTGTCTTCCACCGTGTTGACTTCAGAATTTGCAGGAAGAACTAATGCCGCCGCCCGTGCCCACTTACTTAATGAATTCAATTTGCTGTCCTGCAGATGACATAAGTTTGCAAGCACCCCCCTCCCCTCGCCTGCCCCCTTGCCCTCACGCCCGAACCCCGGGCCAGCGACACGCCACACAGTGGATCGAATCAATAAGAGAGGTTGGACAAAATTTGTGAACTTCAAAAGCTTATAACATCGTTAAATCAAAACTTTGAGACCTTAGAAGTGCTTCCATCGGTTTCCTCGTGAAATTTTCCTCAAATAGCACCCCCTTGAACTTTAAGATGTAGCGAATTGAACATCAAAATTCGCAGTTTTTGTCGTGTGTTTCATGTCCGACTTCTCTAATTGACTGGATCCACTGTGCGCCAGCGCGGTAAGGTTAACTCGATTGACGCCGCGCCCATGTCGCCTCGGGGACCCCGTTTTTCGAGCCCAGACTCCCGGTTTGCTATTCACGGTCGAAAGGTCGTTTTCGAGTGTCATAAAGCACCCACCCTGGTGACGTCATTGACCCAACGGCTGACCCGTTGTTTGTGCGATAGAATTTTCCCCCGCGGCAACACTGCCTCGTCGGGAAGTTTCCCGGGCTCCCGTAAGTGAGTTAGGGGTCGATGGTTGCCAGACGCACTAGTGAATACAGTTCGTATCGATTTTCAAAATCGATTTATCGGTTATTGATCTGGAGTGAATTCAATGTGAGAATATGTGAAACGGTCCAAAAATGGATAAGGCCCCCACCGATAACTTAGCGAATAAGTTAAAAATATTAAAAATTGGTTTAATCACTTAGATTAGTCAAAAATATTGTGAAAAATAATTTGGAGTAAAATAAAATGAAATTATTTAATTCAATATAAAAATCGATTACTCGGTTATTGATCTAGAGGGCCTATATTGTGAGATTATGTGAAACGGTAAAAAAAAATGGACAAGGCCCCCACCGATGCCTCTGTAAATAAATTAAAAATATTAAAAATTAGTTAAATTAGTTACACATTTTATAAAAAAGGATTTAGAAGTACTTTAACCCTTTGTTGCATGAGCTAATCGTTGATTTTGGAGAGAAAATCTACATAATACAGTATTTTTTCGACTCTAGAGTCGGTTGGAATCGATTTTTATGGTTTTTTTCTAAGCAAGGAGATCAGACATATATTGTTCCCCAAAAATTATTTCTTGCTTTGATTCAATTTAATACTCCAGCATAGAAATAAAGCTGAAAACCATTTGTTGCTTTCATGCAACAAAATGAAATTACTTAATTAAAAAAGAAAAATACACGAAAGAGCGATTATAAAATGAACAGTGTACAAATGGATAAACTAGATATAGAACTTCGTACCAAGTAAATTTTACGCTCATAGGTCCATTTGATTAAATTCATTTGCACAGGAATTTTTTGTATTGACGCAATATATGGACGGCCCCTAATCGATTCTTCGCGGCATGTTTGGATTTGTCTTTGACGTCAACCAATCACCAGAAGAAGTCCTCTAAGTCCGGAAGAAATAGTCGAATTTTTAAAGTGAGCCGGCAAAGGTGTATTAAACTTGTCTTCGTGGCTCAAGTTGTAAAAATGTGTCACGATCTTTAAACGAATAAATACAAGAAACTGTGACGACAGAAAGTTTCTCCGCGTTACACTAAGGTGACCATCTCTCACGGTGGTGTACCTAGAACTTTTCTGTTAATGGAAGGGAAGGGATAGTCAAAGGTGGAATGTATTCTAAAATTGGAGAAAATTCCTTTTAACTTCGTAGCAAGAATTTCTGGTTATTTTTCGCGGAGGTGCGGTGATGGACGGAGTCCCAAAACGTAAAAATGCAAGAGTGAGAAAAACATTGCCTAAAAGTGCAAAAGAAGTTTCGAGACTCACCCCAAAATTGCAAATACTTAGTAACTAGTGATACTGCGACTTTAAAGTGACAAATCGGCTTTTTCTCTCTATCTGTCTCCCCCACTCTCTGTTCCACAATTCGATTTTTACGTCAAAATAACGTAACATTAGAGCAACGATTCTTGCATTTCATAAAATCGCCCCCGTTCCCCATATTCCGATTCATCGAAAAGCTTTTGA
Organism: Bemisia tabaci; assembly: GCF_001854935.1. Taxonomy (NCBI): domain Eukaryota; kingdom Metazoa; phylum Arthropoda; class Insecta; order Hemiptera; family Aleyrodidae; genus Bemisia; species Bemisia tabaci. Next base: position 1,800,685 of record NW_017566800.1, read on the forward strand.
AACATATCGGAAACATAGCGTGGAGGTCGGCGTTGGCATGCATTGACGGCGGCCGCCCCACAGCGGACAAAACTTATATCTATACATGGAGGACGTGGGAATGACTCACCGACTGTTATCATATCGCCGTGGTCGGTGACGGTCTCAAAGGCGGGCGCCTCGCCGGAAACTTCGCATCTGTAGCGGCCGGTCGAGCTCAAATCCAGATCCGTCAGCAGCACTTGGCTGGCACTTGAATTTCCGGTCTGCAACAGGAAATAATGCACCGAGTGGTTAGTGTCTGAGTGTCTAGAGCGCCATCTAGATCTCCGCCTCGCTCGTCCACTCTAACGTCCTGAGGAGGAAGACGTGTGAACATTGGGCGTTGTCAATTTTCCCCGATAGAATATTTATTTTTGATGAAAGTCGGGAATATCGACTATACAAAATTGATATATACAATACGAATATAAACAAAATTGGACGTATTTCTACCAAACAGACTTATGTGCAAGTGAGAAATATGGGGTGTGCTCGTTCGTTCTCTTTGCGAAAGAGTGAATGAGAATAATTGTGCGCCAGTGACGTCATTGGAGGAGGACGCCGCGTCACGTTCCTCGTGGTTGCGGTAGTCGTGCTCATTAACTCATGAGCCCTGTCCACAACGCTCTCTTGCCATGCCCGCGGCTCATGAGTTCCGCATTCAGTGCAATATCCCGCTTTGCCAATTCTTCAAAAGGAACCATGCCCACTTTTACATTGCTTCTTATGCAGCTTCCACGAGCACACCCCACATTTCTCATCGCCACATAGGTCTCTTTGGTAGAAATACGTCCAATTGATCGTACATGGCAAAATCACCACCTTTGTTTTCTACTGAGTTCAAAGCTTGTTTTGGCAACACAGAGTTAAAAACTGGACATTTCATACCATTGGAAAATGCTAATATTTTAAAGTTCGATGGTTAAAAAAGCGACTCCAACCTTTTTATTGTTGGAGGCACAATCATGGCAACTGGTGATATACTGATAGATACCAATTTCAGTTGCTTTTTAAACCGAGGAACTTCAAAATATTATCACTTCATATGGTAATAATGTCAACGTTGTTTTACCGAAACGAGCAATGGTGAAAACGACACATATTGTACCATCGAAAAATGGTAATATTTTGAAGCTCTTTGGTTAAAAAAGCACCTTCGACCGTTAAATTTTTGAGGTACAAAAATAGCAACTGATGATACTGATAGAGATCGATCTGAGTTATTTTTCAACCGAGGAACTTCGAAATATTGGCATTATTCGATAGTAAAAATGTCAACTTTGTAACACTGTGTTACCAAAACGAGCTTTCACTGGTGGATTACCTCATCACAAGGTATCGTTTCCGCCATATTTTAACAAAAGCCCCGAGTTCCCATAAAAGGGAACGTAAAACAGCCCTTCTTTGGACAGGCTATTTTCAGATACTGTAGATTAAATTGCGGATTAAATTTTCTGACAGGCCGAGAGAAAAAAACTTGCAGGTTTCCCAGAAAATTAGTATTTTCTAAAAGGAAAGTTGGCAACATCCATGTTTATACGACGTTCTTCCTGAACATGGTAGCAGTGTGGGTGTGCTTATGAATTGAGTTCAAGAGAATATACACTTCACTGGCGAGGCGTGAATGGGCGATTATCGATATTTCCCCCATTTGAAGCTATGGTAAAGAATCGATTATTCATGAAGTGTTCGTCGCGAACGTCTTGTCAATCGATCCTTTTCTATAGATTTTTAGGGCAGATCAATCGATACATCGCAAAGCACGCCACGCTACTAATACATTTGTGATCGTCCGCACGGGAAAAATGACCGTAGTCCATAATATCTTAAAAGTGAGTTTTTGATCATTGGCGAGGTGTGCACGATCGATTATCGATATTTCCCCATTTGAAGCGATGGTAAAAGATCAATTATTAAGGTGTTCGTTGTGAAAACCCTATTTATCGATCCTTTTCCATCAGTTCAAATGGCAGATCAATCGATATAGCGAAAAACAGACCACGCCACTGGTTCGAATGGTCAAATGTTTTGTTAAATTTCAGTTTGAGAGATAAAAATTATATTAAGAAATTTTCCGTTGTGCATATAATTATTGATGACAATCTTTCGGTCTCTGGAATTTTTAGGATAATAGAACATCGATTAAGTACAAGAAAATGAATGCAAATAATTACAACGTGGAAATAAAGCAATAAGGAGAAGGACATGCGTCGATGACGGCGCAGAGATACAACTATTCGTGCTTGATGGATGTCCGTGTGGCATCTGCGAGATTGAAGGCGCGATGGCGCGAGGCGTGAACTCGCAATACTCCGTTCCATTCTGCCAGTAAGGTGTCGCTCGGATTTGGAGAAACGTTTTTCATCAAAATCATGTGTTAAAAACGTTTCTCACGACGGAGATTTCAGATATAGACGAGACTTAAGTATATATTAACACGTGTTTTTAACGCAGATCAAATTGCGCTTTGGACCTTCGATGAGCAAAAAATCGCATGAAGTTAGATTATACGAGTGACATCATTAGCTTGTTAGCCGTCCAACCAAAATCAGTTTTAAAACAATGTCAACTTAAAATGGGACTAAAGCAGCAAAATAAAACATAAAATAAAATACAATTTTCCGGCCCTAGTACCAATTTAAGTCGATTTTGTATTATCGGTTTGGACCGATTACGTTGATTTTTTCTTAAGCATGTCAGTCTCAAACATACATACCTTGTTTATGAGTTTATTTTCAGACTTTCTATTGTTCCATTAGTTTTTTCTTTAAAAATGTAAAGGGAAAATATGTTTCAATTCATACCTTTCCTAGAGCCTCACTTCGAATCATGAAGCAGGTAATTTGCGGTCGCTCCTCTGACGTAAGGGCGTATCTCTACGTCCGAATGAGCCCCAGAAATCATGAATTTATATGTAAGACAGGGCTCACTAGGAAATTGCAATACGCCCTTACGTCATACAGGCGACGACTTATTGCCGCGAAACAGCTATATTAAATGGACCGCGTTAAACAGAAAGGAACCAAGCCACATCAGCTACTGCTACATTTCATCGGACAAGTTAATTTTTTTCATGAAAACGGTTGTGCGGATTTTCGTGCAAATTTCAGTGAAAATTCACCGTAGTTTGAAGCAAATTCCTTAAAAATTTCAAAGGAATCCGCACAATCGATCTCTCGTAAAAAATTGAATTGCCCCATTAAATTTGGCAATAGCTGATGTGGCTTGGTTCATTTCTGTTAAACTCGGTCCAAATTTGGGTTGGACCGCGTAGGGGCCATGGGGACAGGGACACCCTAGTGAAGAGAACACCGTTATGACGCGGACTCTCATTTGGAAACGAAGCGAAACGAACAAGAGGAAAAAAACCTGTGCGGGCGGACGAGAAAATTAGAGAATAAACGAGGCTTCGTGAAAAAAGAGGCTTATGACTTGAAAGGACAATTTATTCGGAGAGGGACAGAGGCGAAATTAAATTATTCCGGTGAGAGTTGCTAATGATGGGGTAAGCGCACGCATTAAGCTCCGTTGCCGTTCCCGGCTCGTCGCCCCGCTCAAATTCGCTGAAATTCCGCCCGAATTAAACGCCGCCTCCCGAAAAAAAGCACACCTTTGTTTGGCTAAACTTTGAAGTTGAGAGGCCGGGCCAGGCGCGACCGGCGCTACGGCCGAATTTAATGGCCCGCCTCTGATTGCTCGGATTAAAGTATTTGAGATGCCTCCTCTTCGCGCTGGCGGTGGTGGTGTGGGGGAGGGGGGTGTTGGGTTCTACAAATAGCCCCAAGTCATGAAGGATTTTCGAAAATCTCCTCTCAATGACCGTAACGGAGCCTCCATTAGTCAAATGACTCCTTGAGACACTCGGGGTTTCGGCGTATTTTTAAGGCGATCTTCTTGAGTATCTCATTACATATTTATTTATTTACTGTTTTGGTTCAACATGCTTGTCAATAGACTCCCCAAAATTTACATCTTAATTATCATTACAGAAATCATTTAAAGAAGAGGCCATTCCAGCTAGCAAGGTGTTTAGGCCCTTCAGAAAAACAGACATATTCCCCATTTGTCAATACTCTTCTCAAGTTCAAGGGAGGTATATCGAGGGTCTAAGTTCGAAACTATATGTCTCCGAATGCAACTTTGCAGACTTTTAGTCATACTTCAGTTTTTCTTTGGAAAACTAGTCTCATGCCTCAAATACGTCTAAATATCTGAGAATTTCAAGGAAAAATATGAAAAAATGTTGCAAAAAATAAATATTTTAACAGGAGGGCCTTGGCAAGATTTGGATACACATACGGGGTTTTTCCGAAGTAGCGAAGAGCTCGACAGTGATTAAGCCGAGCTCTCCGGGTCCCGAACTCATTCGAATTCGACAGATGAGCGGGGATGCAGAGCACCGTGAGGGGGACGGAGGGGGGGGTTGGGGGTTGCGCGAGGTCAAAGCTCGGAGCGGGGGCACCGTCTGCTCGGGCGCTCGTTTTGATGCGAGTTTAAAAGTGTTTGCGAAAGCAGCGATTTTTATCCCAACTTCCGCCGAGCGGAGGAGGACAAGTCCGCCGGATTCAATTATTCACGCTAAACTTGCCCTCAAGAAACCCGTGTTTTATTCACTCCGGGAGTTGTCCTCCTTGCACCCGCCCGACGGCGCCCGGGGGGTGGAAAGGGAGGGGGGAGGCCGCTCGAGAACGGCCGGTGGATCGGGAAACGCGAACGACGCTCGATGGATATTAGAATGTGCCCCCCCCGTGCGAGGGGTTCCCGACTGGTATCGTGCGGGGGCGGACTGTTACTCGCGACGACGTACGATACGTCGACGGTGGGACTGGAAAAACTCCGTATCCCGACTTGCGACGTTGCATATTGGCGGGGTGTCTACTAAACCTGGCTGACATAAAATCAGGACCGCTCCACACTGTTAAAAAGAGTGAAAGTCTGTGCCTAAGTGCCACAAGTTTTTGCGGAAAGGTACGTATATTTGTCCTTGAAATTTTCAGATATGTTAGATTATACTGCGAACAAAATCATCTGAAAAAATTGAAGAACGAAACATACAATTTTCTCAGTTACTTCATTTTTTATTAAGGGAATTGGAGCAACGTCGGAAGGCTCGTGCGACGTCCGTCCTTACATGCCTGTATTGACGACTTATTTTTTTCTTTACTCAAAGATGGCTTAATTTCAAAACGACCTCGTCACCCAAAATCACCGAATATAAAATTGGAAACCAAGAATCTGGGTAAGAGGAAAGTCAACTCCGTCAAACAAAGATACCTCCTGTTTGATTCGCTCCATCCAATTTCATTTCCAGCGATTAGTCCTCTTCCGAGAAGGATGCCATCAACTGGCTCGTTAATCGCCGATCGCGTTAAGTGCACACACATCGTGCGCCGCAAATCAACGCTCCTCCTCGGCTCATATCATCCCGCGCCCGGCAGGCTAGGCAAGATGCCGACAGTGCCGACGAGGCACGCATGGTATCTCGCCGGAACCCCAGGCTGATTACAAGCTAATTAGCGAGTCAAAGAAGGCAGCGTGAGCTTTGTCAATTTTCAGCCACCCCCCTTCACCCTCCCCCCTCAGGAGGGGGACTCACGCCTCCAGCCCCCCTCCCCCCCCAACGCGTCGTCTGAGGACAGATTAATTAAACGATCGAGAAGGGTGAGGTAGCGTGTGAAGTCGCGCCGTGCATTCTCCGGAAAAGCGCAGTACGTAAGCTCGGGGTGGAGTCGCGGTTAGGACTTGCCGTAACGCGCTGCGAGGCTCACTCCGGGATGGACTTGCTGTTGTTGGGCGGGACACGGGAGCTATCTGCGCTTCGCGGGTGGTATCCGCCCCCTCCGCGGGCGCTGATACGTGTGGTGTGTTCCGTCTGTCGGCGTTCTCAGTAAGGCGCGCCTGATTCGTTATTGTCTCGTTTGGGGGATAATCCCTTATTAGAGGGAGTTGTTACGACTTGATCATTTTTGATTCGCTGCGTCGTTGTTCGTATCCGAGGGAGGAGGTATGTGCTCTCGGGAACTTTCCACAATTGAATCTTCCTGCGAAAGAAGTGCAGTGCCATAGAGAAAAAAAAGGAGGTGTTTGCATTTCGGGCATCTTGGAATTTTTTGATGATTTGATGACGTAGGTCGGTACAGCGACGTCCCCTTCACGCTAAACGTCACTGTACCGACCTACGTCATCAAATCATCAAAAAATTCCAAGATGCCCGAAATGCAAACACCTCTTTTTTGTCTATATGGTGCAGTGCAAGATCGCTGGCTTGAATTGTGTAGGGGCCGGAAAAAATTCGACTTAAGCGAGGATTCGTTTTAATAGATTTTCCTCTAAACTTATGGACTTGTCTAGAGACCGAAAAAAATTCGACTTTATCGGCATTTCGTCTTAACCGTAGTTCGACTAGGTGAGCTTTCACTGTGCTTCTACTTTACTAAAAAAAACCAGTGCGTAGTTTAAATCTCCGCGTTGTTGGCTACTTCGGATTACTTTCAGGTACTTTTTTCCGGTTGAACCAACTAGGAAAATTTGGTTAGCTCGAACCTTATTTTTGGTTAATTCGATCGATACCATAGATTATTCCGATACAGCGGGGGATGAAGAAAGCGCCCTGCTGAGCTAATATGCACGGAAAAAAATTAAATGTTGATTTGGCATTTATATGGTTGAAAACATGTCCGACAAGTTTTAAATGCTGATTTTACATTTGAAGAAATGCACACTTAACCAAGCCCACTGTAAAACAAACAAATTCAAACGTTGTGTTAGCATTTTTGTATTGTAAAATCAGCATTTGAAACTTGATGGGCTTTTCTTTTTAACAATTTAAATGCTAAATCAGCATTTAATTTTTTTCCGTGCTTTCACATTAAAATTCAGAGTCTACATGAATCCAATCGCGCAGCGTTGGCATTGACGATTAAAAACGCCTTCAAATGCGCTTGATACTGTGCAACACACAGGAGTTGAAATAGTTGTATCGCACGAATGGAACCCAACTCAGAGTGTTTAAATCTCACACAGCATACGACGCAGTGGATATGTTCGGTGGCAGGGAATAATTTAATTGGTTATACCTTTTAGATATACAATTGTGGCTCAATTTTCATATCTGAGTGCGGTGGATCACTGGATAAGGTGCAAATCTAAGCATTTTGATACACTCATGTTTCTCTCGGTATCACCCACGAGGTTGTAACTTGAGCAGGTTAGCGAACTGGGCTGTCATCGATGCGATCCACGTTCGATTTTGACAGCTTGCGCCTTGTTTCGGCGTGAGCTTGAGGTTGCAATTTTTCAACCCAAAGCTTTTCTTATTGCAATCCAAAGAAAAACCGGCCGCAAAGAAATAACCGCACGTTTAGGTTACTTTGTGCTCTACTTCACAATAAGCGGAAAAATCTCGCAATAACTTTCCTCAGTGAGAATACTCTGCACCGAAAAAAAATGAAGTTGATTTAACCTTCTGGATGTAGAAAATGTTGAATTACCCGCTGCAGCAGTTACCCTAGCAATATCAAGATGTATATCTAAGTACAGTGGTGGGTAAATCAGCAATTTACAAGTTCTCGCACACTTTTTTCACATCCAAAATGTTAAATCAACTTCACTTTTTTTTCGGTGAATGCACGGTCATGACGTCACCTTGGCTCTGATCCTGTGATCACCAATTTGGGACTAAGTATTGACGGAAATAGACTGGCAACGTCATATCCGGTTCACAGTGACACCGCGACCTTGAGGAACTAACGGAAATGTTTCTAGTGGGACCAATGCCATTATCTGCGTTGGTAATCTGTACGCGGAGGTGGAGGCAGAAAGTCGCGCACCATCGTTGTCCATTAAAATCAAATCGTGGCCAACACCCAGCGTTCGTAAACAAGACCCGCTTACAGCCGTGTTTCTTCGATAGGATCGGTTGCATCCTCTTAAATATCACATAAGCGCGCAACTCCAATGATAACCCTACGTAAGGTGGACGGTTTTCGTTTGAGAGCCGTGTCCAACCGGAGAGATTTTGAGCACAATTTGGCAACTGCACCCGGCACCTGTCAGCCAAACCGGGATTAGTCCGTTAATAGCCAGCTCCCGATTAGACCCTGTTTACCTCCCTCCCCGTTCACGTAGGCCGCTGTTTCGTTGTGAGCTAAAAGAGCGGATCTGCATAATATATTTATTGGACTTGAGTGGTTCTCGCTCGGAGGGTAGTGATCGTCGCTTCGATGAGTCGATGTTTTATGGCGGATGATACGGGGATGGTGTGAAAATTCGATCCGTCGAAGTGGGGTTGGCTTTCTGAATGAGTATTTGATAATGCCTACGTGAGGGTTGAGCGGAAAATCTTGTTAGTCTCGTGGATGCACCGCTCTGCCGCGCTAAAGAAAAACGCCGTATCGTCATTCGACCGTTGCCAAATTTACCGTGATAGAATGGGGCCGACAACGGGAATAGGGAACAAGGCTCTTTTTGGGCTAAGTTTTCAGTTGTGTGGTTTCGTCAATTTGGAGCGGGGTACATGGAGATAAATTCCCTTCATTTTGAGAGTTGAGACGCGAAGAAGCCATTTCTGATTGGTTCCCCGTATTTTAGACCTGCACAAAGTCACAAACCGGAAAAAGATAAAGTTGCTTGAGACTTTGCGTTATGGAGTTCATTTGATTCAGTTAAACTTGTTCACATTCCCTTAGAATCAGGTACAGCAGATTGAATCGCTAAAAAACTTACTTTGAAAAGATTAATAAAAACAAAAACAAAAAAACTTGCGAGGCCTCCTTGAAAATTCGTCCCTCGTCAGAGGGTCATGTTAATAGGATGACGGAAGAGAGGCTGCCAAAAAGATACTTGGTTGGGTTCCTCCTGCCAGTCGATTATTGAGATTGATAGACAAAGCTATAGACAAAGAAGACAAAAGGGATATGGAAGAATCCTATCGGTGGAAGCGGGTGGTTGCAATGGACAAAGGAGGTAGGTAATAGACTAACTTACGGCACCCGACAAGAGACCCGACAGTTAGTGAGTTAGTCTATCAATTACCCTTTTAGTCCGTAAAGACCACCAGTTTCAACCAATGGGGTCGCTCCATACTCCTTATGTCTTATTTGTCTTTAGCTTTGTCTATCAATTTCAATAATCGGCCTGCTGGGAGGAGACGAAGGGGACGCTCGGTGAAAGGGTGGCAACAGGGGTTTTTTAATGAAATGGGGGAGTGCCAACTCCTCGACGGGTTGTGGGAAGACCGAGTTTTGTGGCGGTTAGGCGTCGCAAAACACCAGAGAGCGCTATGAAAAAGACTCTTATGTATGTATCAGAGGAAATTTGGTAACATCAACTTGTTTATACGACGTTTTCCCTCTTATTGCGGGAATGAGCGGGTGGGATGAGTTGTCTGTGATCTAGAGAAATACACATCCACGGTTCTTGGAGCGTTCGGTAAATACGTTTGCGACCATAATTATACACCGGAATCATTGGCTTGTCCGTTTGCTTGGATGGAAGGCTCTTTCTGGAATGGTTACGAGACCGTTTACCCCGAATTTAGGGGAGCATTCGTTCTCAATTCTATATTCACCATGGCGTGTCTCGTGAATTGTTGAGTATCTAACGTGTTTTTCGAGGAATGCCTCTTCCAAGATGCCCGCTTTTGAGCGAGTAGCTTTACCTCAAACCAATTAGAATTTGCCTTATGTCAGCAGACTGTTCTCATGAATCAACTGCATTGCTCCTAAGTTTACGAAGTTCAGAAAATGTTACCGATCATAGAGAAAGAGACCCTACTTCGCATCATATTCAAAATTTAGGTATTGACTTTTGTGTAGAAAAGTTTTGTCTACAAAGAGGTTGTTCCAAAAACGCCGATTTTGGCCCCCCCCCCCTGGATTCGGCCCAAACGTTGCTCAGATGTTGTACTAAGTGTCCCCGACGCTTGGGCAAAATTTCAGCCCCCTCGGATAGTTAGGGGGGAGGGGGCAGGGGGGCAAAGTTGCAATTTTTTTAAAACTTTAAAAATCGATATCTCGCGAACGGTTTGAGTGTAAGTGTTGCGGTTTGAGCTAAAAAACGTTAAAAAATATTCTCTACAAGAATATTAATGCTGTTTGCAAGGTTGCGTACTTTATCGCGGTCATAAATCGATTTTTTCGATTTTGAAAGTTCGACTTTTTTTCGTTTTTCGTCTCTCCTCTCCAGGCGATCGTTGCTACGTGAATGAAAACCGGTTGAGGTGATTCTCCATGAAATTCTGCATCTGCTACACTTTGTTTGACCTTGGGGAAACGATTCGTTCGTGAGTTATAGCGATTTTTCTGCGCGTTACCGGTTACGCGCGGGCGGCATATCGGCGGCGCTCCATCCCGCACGGGCGAGGCAGAGGTTGTTTCACCGCTAGGGCCTTATATTCATGCTGTAGGCTGTAACTATCGATATTTTCTCCTCCCTCCACCCTTCCCCTCCAATAAATATTGTTTTAATACTTCGTTATACAGGGTGTCCTAGACCATCCGTAACAGGTCTTTTTCTCGGTTGGTTTAGGTAGTACGAAGTGGGGGACCGCGGGGTTATATTGGGAATTGACCCCAAGGAATCCGAATTTCACGGTCCCGAAACCCCCCATGCCCCCCCCCCTTGGGAGGTAGGTGCCCCCCTTGGGGTCATGATTCCAAAAGTCGGGAGACATTGTGCCTCCCCCTTTTACGCCCCGAGGGTGGCTAGGGGGGCCTCGGGACCATAAAAATCGGATTCCCTGGGGTCGATTAACCGGGAAATCATCTTTTTCCGGAGAATCTACGTCAATTTTTGACCAAAGGGAAATTATGAAGGAGGCCGATGTCCCCGTTTTGAAGAGATCATTTTTGGGCGCAAAGTGACGTAGACCCTTACACTCAAACCGTTCGCGAGATATCGATTTTTAAAGTTTAAAAAAAATTGCAACTTTGCCCCCCTGCCCCCTCCCCCCTAATTATCCGAGGGGGCTGAAATTTTGCCCAAGCGTCGGGGACACTTAGTACAACATCTGAGCAACGTTTGGGCCGAATCCAGGGGGGGGGGCCAAAATCGGCGTTTTTGGAACAACCTCTTTTACGTTCGCGCAAAAAACATTGAAAAATTTCGAACAAAACCGAATTTATGGTGGTTTGAAACCAGGTCAATAAACATACAAGTCTCGAGAAAAAGTTTTTTAAAACTGCAATTTATCAGTCATGTTCATGGCACGCAATTGCCCGATTTTAATGCAGTTTTAAGTCTTTCACGAATAAAAAAATAACCTCATTTTCCTAAATGATAGAGGAAGTTACCATCGAAATTTAAAAATCAACATTTTTCAACAAATTCACCCGACGTCACTCGACCCATGTCTCAGCCAAAGTGGACAGAATGTATTTCCTCCTTTATTTTATATTTTTAATCTTTCATGTTCTTGTTTGTAATTTATTTATTCCTACGGTACATTATTGTATCCTAAAAAAGTCTACATCGTCTCGTGGTTGATAAGCAATTGAACCATGCCGAACTCTGTTGTCAGGCGACTAAAGAATTCACTTAACAATTTTGACAAACAAATCCGACGTAATAAAAACGTGGTTTTTTTTAGAGGAAAAATATCGCATGCCAGTGCAGTTTCAATATCAGTATCGAATGCTATATTTTTCCTCTAAAAAAACCACCCCTTTATTAAACTGAATTTGTGTGTCAAAATTGGTAAGTGAATGTTTTAGTCTCCTTACAACAGCATTGCGATCTTAAACTTCGAGAAGAATGACGAGTAGCTGAAAAAATAGAACCAATCGATGCGATACATCGTATGTCGTTCTGACACGAAACATGGCGTCCATCGAATCACCTTAAGAAATGACGTAACAGGATATTCGTGCATAGAATTTGAGTTGTAATGAATGTATTCTTTGAATTAAAATTTCAAGATAAGTATGACACACTCTCTTAAAAACAAGCATCCAAAAAATTTGATATTAGCGGAAGACAGTTGGTTCCTTTTTGAGGAAGAGTCCCCAAAAACGGTGTCTACAGGTCCGGAAGATTCTGAATCTCCGGGAATAATATTGAATTTTTGAGAGAAATCCGAAAATTCTTAGAAAGCATGGAAATTACGCAAGAATTTCAAGCTACCTATTTTGATTTGCCTCTCTTCAAAAAAATAAAAGTTGAGTGGGCATTTTGAAACACCGCAATGGAGATACGTGACATCGAACTTTGACAATTGGTATATGCATTTTGCGACTTCAGCCATCGATACATTTTGCACAAAATTCAACATTTCTCACAACTCTTCGCAAAAAGTAGATTGATTTCCGATATCTATTGCCCTCTATGCAATGGATGCTCTAGGCTCCACGGGCGAGAGGTTGCATTATCCAAAAAAAATAATTTCACAACTTATATACAATTTCGGTGAACTTGCTCGCCGCATCTTAATTTAACAGTTTGGGATCGAAGATTAGGGCGACCCATCAAGACTGATCTCTCCTCACAAAAAAGTGGAGTGAAAAGGTTAATCTTTCTATATTATTTACTGGAGGCACTCTTCCTTCAATTTAATCTGTCGATAAAAGATTGCACTTAAAGTTCCAGCGTCGCTTGTAGGCGGAATGGGTCCGCTTCGCAGAAATTGTCACCATGAAATTCTGCCGCGGCGTCAGATTACGGCTTCGAACAAAATCCCTGGTTTTCGTCGAGCATTTTAAATGTAAGTTCGTGAAATTTGACAACTGCGCTCATGACCTGTAACTGTTCCTTCGTAGAACTTCTTTGAATTCTGTTTTCTTTTGAATTCCTGTTTCTATTTGAAAATATGAAAATGGTTCAGCAGAAACAGTAAATGTTGTATTCAGCATTGCAAAAATGCGACCAGCAATTTTTCTAAAATAAACGCGAACACTGAGTCAAATGCACTAATCACAGGATTAAGTTTTGACAATTTCAGGATAAAAATCAGCAAACAACAATAATAATACGATCCACCCAAGTACCAAATTTCTTCGTCCAATATCAACGAAAATATTGCCCCCGAGATTAAGTCCATCGCGGTATTGCATAGCATGGTTTTTTCCACCCTGAGTTTATCCGTGTTTAAGTTGAGCTACCACTGCAAAAGAGTGTATTACTGACTGAAAAACCCATGGTAAGCTGTACCGCGGTGGATGAAGGTTTTTGCAAGCGACGATATCTTCGTTAATATTGAAAGGTAGAATTAACTTATTGGTGTTTGTACAGATCTTATTATTTTTTGGTGATCTACGAATAATCAAAACACGATCCTGTGACAAACACAACTTACTCATTGTTCTCGTTTATTAGAATAATAATTGCTCGGTCGCATTTTTGCGACGTCTAATACAACATTTACTGTTTCTGTTGAACATTTTTCATGACTAAAAATAGAAAAAATGAATTTAAAAAAATAGAATTCAAAGAAGTTCTACGAAGGAGCATTCACAGGCGAGGAATCAGGCGTTCGGACAGATTTAGCTATTCTTTCTAAACTCTAAGCTTTAGCCATCGAAATGAAACTCTGTGATCAGCGCAAGACCAATTGAACGTAGTGCTAAAAGGAACTATGTGCCAGTGGCGTGCGGTGGGTTTAGTGACAGGGCAAGCTCTAGCGTTCGCCATCCGGGGGGGGGGGGGGGGGTTTAACGTAGTCTCTTTCCCTTCCTCCTCCCCTTAGCCTCCCTAGAAAATTCTTAAAATTTTACTCTATATGCTCTGTTTTTCGGATGAAATCTGATGGAACGTCTTGAAAAACTGTGGCTTTATTTCTTTCTCTCTTACTTATGATTTCGTTTACTCAACTTGTTTCGAATGTTATTGATCATTGGAGGACGGCTCCATGCTCTTAACTCCTAATTTTGCTTTAAGAATTTTTTGAGTTACTTAAATTTCCCCAAAAATTAGCTTTCTGCATTTAAAACATGATTCAGAATTGTCTAATTCATCAGCAATTAGATCCAAGAGAGCGAAATTTTATAGAATTTAAGGGCATTTGCTCCGGAGGAGCAATTACAACCGCGACGGAAAGAGGGAACAAGATAGCGCATCGGAGGCAGAAGCAGCGCGCTGCGGTGACGGGCCATGAGATGGCCAAGAGAAGCGAGCTGCGATCGCGCAGCGAAGGGCTCGGACTCGGAACGTACCGCCCTACCCGCCCGCCTTGATTCCGCCGCCGAGCAGTGGCTCTCCGCTCAGCTAATCGCAAGCGATTCTCCAGCGCATGAGTCGGCCCGTGTTTAGGCCGCGCAGCGCGCTGCGCCACCTCCATCCGCTCTCTCTACGTATTTCTGTGTCTCTCTCTTTCTGTTTTCAATGCAATTTACATACTGAACACCTTTTATAAATTATATTTGCTAAAATGTAAAAAATGCATGTAACAGGTGTAATTTTCTTCTTTCTTTCGAAATCTTTGGGCAAGCAGTGCTTGCCTTGCTTATCCGGACCGCACGCCACTGCATGTGCATAGGGTATGTGTGCAACATAGTTCCTTTTAGCATAAACACGTCCAATTCGATGGCGAAACTAAAGAAATGCGTATCTCGGTTTGCGGCATTGCAGACTTCCTATCATACTTAATTTCCTACATGGAAAACTGCTAAACGTCATTGTTTGAAAATCTCTGTGATATTTCCTCTCTTTGCGAAGAAAATTCTGTGAAAATTTCAAATCTTGATGATGGTTTAGGCTCCTTTTAAAAAATAAAACAGGAGAAGAAATTTCGAGACGCCGCAACTGAGATACGCGTTTTTTGCAGTTTCACTGTTTATTAGAAAAGGTCACGGAGAACTGACTCCTTGAAGCGACCGGGGAAAATTATATTTCCACCGAAAAATATTCAGGATTGCAAAATCTCTATTATCCTGTGATCCTACGATTGCAAGCTCGTGGTGAGCATCGGTCGGAAATTGTGTACACCGGGATAGGTTCGAAACCAAAAAATTACGGCTTTCCAACCACTCGAGAGCGCGCCGTGGTATACGCGCAATGTATGAAGTATCCTGCGGACTTGTAAGGCGCTATACTATGCATCGCGCGCACCGTGCTGTACGCGCAAAGTATGAAGTATCCTGCGGATTTGTAAGGCGCCGTACTATGCGTCGCGCGCACCGTGCTATACGCGCAATGTATGAAGTATCCTGCGGACTTATAAGGCGCTACTATTCGTTTTGCGTCGTGCGCGCCAGCCCCGCGCCGGCCGCACTATGTTTGTTGTTAACAAATGTTCCAACTGATCCGGGTGGTGTGATCTCCCTGCTTTCAAGTCCTTCAGTGTTCTGCTTGCTGAAGAAAAATGAGGAACAAAAAAAAGAAAAAGAAAATAATATTGTTTTTAAAATGGTCGATTCTTGCTTAAAATATATCCATTTCCTCAAAAATAATTCATTCAAGTTTTCAAATTCATAGTCATAAGTAATGAACGAATGTATATTAATACTTACATCGACATGGACGCCAGGAACGGGAAACGTTAAGACCTGCGGTTTATCTTTAGGCAAGAATCTATAGAATTCATGGCCATCTTTGTACCATTTGACGGTGTAGAGCCGGCTGCCCTCTAGATCAAATTTACACTCCAGCAGTGTTGAGTTGCCCTTGACGGTGTGATGGTCCACTCGCATCTCTACCAGTCGCAAACAGTGCACAACTCCTGTTAACATAAAGTATGATGGAATTAATAATACGAAAACATGCCTCATTCATTGATTAATCATTTCAAAATTTCGAAAATCATTCACCGTTGAATGATATTCAACGATTGTGCCTTTTTTAAAAATGATATTCGACTTCTTCGTTGGTCTGACCGGAGACCGTTGAAATCCATCAATTTGAAATTTCGAATTCACCTCGGGACTTGAATTCGATTTTTGAATTGATGCAATCGATGCCAGAAACTTCATCCTTCACCAGAATTTTTGTTTCGTCATTTTCTTCTGTTTTTGTGTTTTGTCAACTCAAGTCTGGTGTTTTTGTAATTTGCTGTGTTTTGGTGTTCCGTGTTTTATTATTTCCCCCTTAGTTTAAATTTAAAAAAAATCTGAACTCTGATTGGCTTCTGCTATCACCGATCATCGGCATCACTCAGCACTGATCAATTCGTTTGATGAATCATATTCCGCGCGAATTCGCTTCTAGTAAAATATTTACAATTTTTCGACAAATTTTAATTTGCGCATTGTGGTCAAATTTTCGACATTTTTTATTATCGCAGCTCCTCATGGATCGGAAGATAAATTGTTTTCCAACCAATCAGAAGCCTTTTTACAATCGCGTTAACTCTCAGCGGAGGGATAAGACGTGCCCCTATACAATGATGATAAAAAAAAAGAAGAAGAAAAACCTTGGGAATAAAATGAATGTACAACTTTGCAGGCTCGATCGTAAATTGAAACGAGATGAAAAGAGGCCCCCCGCGTGGGGACACCGGGGCGAGGGGGGAGGGAACCAAGTTTGAGATACGGACAAGGTTGCCAGACCCCTCGCTAAAACCCGCATTCAACGCAGAATCCATCGGGTATTTCAAACGATATCGCAACGTCGGAGAGATACGAGGCAACGGCGACACGGCAGAAGTGGCAGCATTCGTTGTTTGGCTTACATTTTAATTAACTCCTTTTGTCTTCACCGCACCCCCTCCCTCCCCCCTCCGCCGCTCCCTTCCTAGGCGCATTTTCAAAATAGGAGAAAAAAAACCCGTGTCGCATAGTGTCGCGCCATTTCGCGCGAGCTGGAAGATGATAAAGATACGCGGATGAAAATTACGCGTTCTTTTTGTTCCGTGTTTGTCCTCCTGGCGAGAATTTTTCGTCGCATTTGCATGCGTATGCTCAATTTGCCCTCTCCGCGGGTTCGTTTATTTATGAGTGGTGGTGGCGAAGGAGGGGGGGGGGGCTCGGGAGCTCCGTGGAGAGCCGCTAAATGAAAAATGCGGAATGAAAGGAGGACACTACAGTTTTCCTAACCTCTCGGTGTCGCTGGGCCTCTTGTCTTTTTTTTTTTTTTTTTTTTTTTTTTTTTTTTTTTTTTTTTTTTTTTTTGCGGTCGGCCTCTTGTCTTGCACGTTGAACCGCGTGTATTGCATGGTCAGAAATCGTCGTTTTCCGGACGAAGAAACGAAATTCTATTCCAAGGTTGCAAAAACGACTGAATGTTTTACAAGAATGCACCTGTGGAATTTTTGTTCAACATCTGACTGATTTTTGCATGAGGTCAGAGAAAAAATCAGTAAAATTTGAAGTTAAAATGCCCATGGTTCTCTTGTTTAGAATGCAATTTGCGCAGGGAAATGTCGCGACATTGAAATTTAGTTACATTTTTTCGTGAGGGAAACGGCGAAATGATGTCTTCAAGCTGCTGCGCAAGGCTCTAAGGCGTTTTTTGACTGAAACTTTAAGGGTAGCAGAATCGACACAATTGTGGAGATTTATAGGTTACGCACGTAGCTTCATCGCCTTCAATTGCCAAGGTAGGCCAGAATACATACATCGTGCAGCGATATGTATCTACAAGTCTAAGGAGGGTTGGGTCCTGATCTTGCCGCGCAGTGAATTAAGTTAAATTACACCTGACGATTTTAATACTAACTATGTGTTTCTGTCCAAATCTCTATGCTAAATCATAAATATTATTCATATGTATACATATAGTAGTCAATTCTGCACCACAGTGGACAGCGACACGTGATCCCTACTGGGATCTGTCAGGGTAGAAATTTACCGGAAGCCGGGAAATCTCTATCTCTCTTTGGATGCCATCTATCCACCTTTTTGAACAGATTCTTGCATGAACCGGCGTGTTAAAAAATGCTGTTTGGTTCACACTTTCTGCGAACAAGAGGCTAGGAATGCGCCGTTCTAGGATTGACTTCAGCGGCGTCCCGGCCCATAGCTACTCTATTTTCCTCTATGATTCTATGCAAGGAAGCAGTGTGAAAAAGCCAGAGGTTATTTTTTACTTTATATGTATTTTTTTACCTGTTCTTCTCAAATTGTCACTTGCATTCTCTATATTTGCTTATTAATTAGATTCAGCCGTATTTTCAACTCATTTCCTTCATGTATGCTGGGTAAAGGGAGCATTCATTCTAATGATTGTTCCTTTAAATCCAGCGACTTTACAAATCTTGTAATATAGTGAATTGAAACTTCCCACCTGTTTAAAACCAAGACGAAATCGAGTCAAGGCAGTCATTGAAAACAATCTTCATCATGTGGCGAATAACTAGAATTTTAGCCTCATCGATGGCGCATCGGATGCCGCACGTGCGGAAAGAAAGAAGAAACGCCTTCAATCTTTTAGATATGCAACACGCACATCCATAGAGTACGAATAGTTGTATCACGGCGCCTTGATCAACGTCCCATTCGCGTCCTATGAGTTGCTCAAGCTATCAATTCTGCCATGCTCAGGATTAACGTAGTTTGAGCCTTCGGATTATTTGAAATTTCGTACGATATGAAACAACTTTTCCTCTTTTTCCTAAGTTTAACATGTATTGGTAATCGTGAATCTTTTATCCCCCAATTGTTACTTCCAGTGGCGTGGCGTGCTTCGCGATATATCGACTGATCTGCCATTTAAACATGTGGAAAATGATCGATTGTTAGGGTGTTCGCAACGAACACCTTAATAATCGATTCTTTACCATAGCTTCAAATGGGGAAACATCGATATATATCGAAGCACGCCACGCCACTGGTTACTTCCCTGGAAGGAATAATAAATTGTTCATTTTTGTAAATCAAAAGAAAAGAAATAAATGTATGAATAAATTGTCATTTTCAAAAACAGTTTCCCTGAAAAATTTGCATCCTCTTTTCGATATTTAGTGTATTTTCTCCACTATTTTCAAAATTACAGGCTAAATTCCCTCTCGTAGGGGATGGCTCACACCATTTACAGACATCAAGCTGGTGGGGGTTGAAAGCGTAATTGTTCGTGAACCATTGAAACGATTTATGCTCTCCCTCGCCAATGAACTTCAGCAAACACCAACTATTCCGACAAACCTCCTCCTCCTACGCTTGCAAACTCCGTCAAACCGAATCATTTCTAATTAATTGCCATTGCCTTGGTCTCCTGCCATCATACTAAAATCTCCAGTGATTTCCTATCGACTCGTGGCCGGTGATTGGTGCCCCGATTAGGGAAACAAGGAATCCCTCGGAAAATAAAGTAAATAAAATAAGTAAATAATTAAATACAAATCCACCCCATTCTTCATTCGCCAACCCTTCGATATACCGTTTACCGTTTTTCATTCCTCTTTATTATCCATCCCTTTCCCGCTCCGTTTCCCAGAAAACCGAAAAAAGGAAAAATGCCAGATGAGAAAGTAAAAACCCTTTATTTTCTTCATAAATTTCCATATTTTTTCCGACGAATCGGCATGAGCCCCACGAATAAATTACAGGATTGCGGGCGTGAATTCTCTAAGTTGTATAAACACCAAAGAGGGGAAGATGGGGGAGGGGGGATGAGCATACCTGATTCGCGATTCGTCTCTTCTCTCCCTTTTTTTCTTATTATTTTTTTCTCCGTCGCAGCCCTCTCAATCTTGCCTCCGATTAGCGTCGCGATTGAGGTTAAGCGAAGCGCGATTTAATTTCAAACTCCACGGTTGAAATTCTTGTTCAAGTTCATTTCGGAGGGATTCAGTCGCCCCGTTGTAACAATCCACGGGAGCTCATGAATTCGCCCTCCCGAGACTTTCAATTACCGAGCGTGGGATGTTAGAATCGTTGGCGGATTCAGCGAATTGGCAACATTGTTTTTCTCCATTTAAACCTATGGAAATGTATCGATTCTTGAAGGGGCCGGGTGTTCCGACAAGAATCGATTATTTAGCATAGGTTCAGATGGAGAGAATCCGGTGTCGCCAAATTGCTGGATCCGCCTCCGGTTAGAATTGATATGCAGTGAGGGTAATTCGAACAGACGGATTACGGTGAGGATCGTCCGGTATAACTTTCGGGAAGAAACAAAATATTTCACGGAAAATTACGATGAGGTACCCAGCTAACATGAAGGTCATTTCGGAAAACATCATTCGTCAACTTGCTAGAAAGAAATGGAACCTACATGAAAAATTACGATGGGATACAGGGATATATTTTCAAACTTAGGTTTTTCTAATAGATGACTTTAGCATGTACTTTCCTCTGACCTTTTCAGATTTCTCCAACCGATTATAAAAATCCAGTTCTCTTAGATCAGTGACCTATTTTCCGTCGTACACAGAATAATAAAATTAGCACTTATACTTTTAATTTTGAAATCGACTTCAAAGTTCTAAGAGCCGTATTCATAGTCGCTCCGTACACAGCTGCTCCTTTCCTCGGGAAACCCCTTTTGATTTTGATTGCGCTTAGGGAGGCTTTAAGAAGCCCTTAAAATAGCATTATAAAAAAGGCCAATTATGCCAGCCTCTAGTGAAATACAGCAGTACAACTTTGGAAATGGATTCTTGCATATTACAATTATTTGCCACTGCAAAAATGTAAAAATACGGAAGAAAAAAGTCTTTTTGACAAACTTTAAGAGAAAGGCTGCGAACATATCTTAAAATTAACCAAACTCGCGATATTTTCTTTAATACTTCACATTTTTCACATTGATGAATCATTGTAATCATTTGCAAGGGCCAATTTCCAAAATGCCAGAACTTAAAACTTGACTAAAACCGTTGCAAGAATGCACAGAGTGGGTTGGCGCAATAAGTTCGCCTTCAATTTCAAGTGAGACTGTGCCACGCACGGGTGATCTAATTTTTGCTTCGCGTTCACGCATGCTGGGTAAAGGGAACATTCATTCAGATGATCGTTTCTTTAAATCCAGCGACTTTACAAATCTTGTAATATAGTGAATTGAAACTTCCCACCTGTTTAAAACCAAGACAAAATCGAGTTGAAACAGTCATTGAAAACAATCTTCATCATGTGGCGAATAACTAGAATTTTAGTCTCATCAATGGCGCATCGCGTGCCGCACGTGCGAAAAGAAAGGCGAAACGCCTTCAATTCTTTGCGTATGTAACACGCACATCCATAGAGTACGAACAGTTGTATCATGGCGCCTTGATCAACGTCCCATTTCGCGTCCTATGAGTTGCTCAAGCTATCAATTCTGCCATGCTCAGGATTAACACAGTTTGAGCCCTCGGATTATTTGAAATTTAATACGATATAAAACAACTTTTCAGGGAAATTTGTGCACATGTTTCTTCCAGTTATTCAGTGAATTTCATTTACAGTCCTTTATTTTGCCTTCTTAGTCTATCAATTTCAACACTCATCTCGCTGAAGTTCGGATGGTTCTCCAGATATCACGATATATACACGGGGACGTATTTATGCTAAATGGAACCTGAGGAGTCTGGAGAGAATGGGGTGTGCTTGTTTGAGCTGCATATAACAAACAATGTAAAAGAGGGCGTGTTTCTTTTTGGTAAAATGGAAAAGTAGGATTCGACATTAAATGAAAAGGAAATAAGCGTCGAAGTATGCTAACTCATGAGCCGTGAGAATGTGATAAGAACGTTGTGGGCAGGGCTCATAAGTTAAAGAACGTCAACGTCGATCTTTTTGTCTTCGACGCTGACGTCACTGGCCTCACTGGCGCTTTATAATTCCCATTAATTCTTACGGCCTTCAACTAACAAGCACGTTCGTTCTTTCTCAACCGTCTCTCATTCCTTTTATCAAAAATACGTCCAACTATGAATACGGTCCTGAGTTAGTTTGGGATTTTAGATACATGGAAATTTCCAATAATAGGACATGTTCCACGACATTACGAGTACCAGAGAAATTGAATCATGTGAGAGTTAGAGTGAGCGGAAAAATAGGTGGAAGGAGAATTTCCACGGATCTAGCTGAGGCGTTCCCTCTGGCGGGCAGCCGTGTCCTCAACAGCTCATAAATCAAATCCTGGGAAAAATTAGTGTGTGCTCCACGCGACGGCGACGGGGTCGCGGGGTGGATTAATCAGAAAAAGAGGAGTTCCCGGGCCCGAGACTCCAAGTCTGAGCCGGATCAGACTTTTAATATTGTTTTTCAGTTTAATTCTAATTCGAACATGTTGAAAAATCATGGACTCCCCGCGGTTTTCATCCATGTTTCTGTCCCCCAAAATCTGGAGGATGTGGAACTGTAACTGGACTACATTTTGCGCCTAGGAATATTTCAGGGTCATTTTAGAAACAACGCGTGTACTATTGAAGTTGTTACAACTGCGAGTGAGCTCTTCTTCTTGCCTTACTTTTTCTCCCTCGTTTTCCTCTTTTCCTTCATCCTCGTCATTGTCCTCCTTTTCCTCACCGCATTTGTCTCATTTATTCTTATTCATTCTCTTCTCTATCATTCTCTTGTTCTTGTTCTTCTTCTTCTGATTCCTCTATTCCCTTTTTCTTCTTCGAATCCTTACTCATTTTCATACAATGTCCTTCTATACTTCACTTTTCCCTCTTTTTATATCTAATTTTCTTTTTTTATTCTTCTTCTTCGTTTTTTCTCTATTTCCTCTTCAACTATATCTTCATTTCCATACTACTTCTTCCTCTTTTGTCTACCTCTTCTTTACTCTTTCTCTTCTTCTTTTCTCATCCCGTTCTTTTTTCTCGTCTTATTTCTCTCCCTGTTCCCTCACTATATCGTTACACTGAAAAGAAATTATGGTAGATTTTACCATACTCTGACCCAGTTATCTGGGTATGGTAACAAAAACCAGAGTCTATGGTAGCATTTACCATATCACCATACCACACTGGAAAAAAACATATTGGATCTAGAGTCCAGACTCTTAAAAACATTGACAAAAAAAAGGACCCTTGATTCAATCAGATTTAAGCTTAAATCAAGAACCAAGCCTCTTAATTTGAGCGGATTTCCTTTTGATTTAAGCAAAAATCTGATTGAATCAAGAGTCCTTTTTCTCGTCAATGTTTTCAAGAGTCTGGACTCTAGATCAAATGTGTTTTTTTCCAGTGCAGGTAAGTATGACCAGAGCTGTGGCAAATACTACTATAATTCTGGTTGTTTTCACTGAATAGTATCACTTTATGAAAAATCGAGTAGACTCCATACTGTTCTGTCAGCGTAAGTATTATCTAAGAGCATGTTTAAACAAAGATGAAGATGTACGATTTTGAAAACACTGTGATCGCGTTGGTTCTATTCTGCTAATAAAGTGGAATCCAACTATGGATTCGGAGATATCGATAGGTACGGGGTTGCAAGGAGAGCCAATGCGTTTCAACGGACGACCCCACGAGTGGAGACACATCTAAGAATTCCAAGTGATTTCAACGGGGTGAGCAACCCCCAGTTCATCGGAGGCGGCCCCGGGCGGGATGCGCCGTTCCGCGGATTCCACGTTCCTCGTCGGCGGTAACTACCCGGATCGGAATGCGGGGAGCGGATCGCGGGAGCGAATTACGGGACGCGGTAACGACGCCGACGCCGAATAAATCTCGCGCCTCCGACGCCGGAATTTAAAAGCAGCGCTAAAACAACGACTATTTTTTACTGCTCCCCGAACGCACGCCGCGCCGCGCGCCGCCGCCGCCGCCATATAATAAAGGGCGCGTCGCGATGCGATGCGCCGGCGATCGTCTTATCGCGGACCACCCCTCGTGCCCTCTCGACCCCTTCCGCCTCTTCGGATCCAAGATTTATAGACTCGCACGGAGAGTTCCTCGGGATCCTCTCGGATTCCTACGCTCGGCGAATTTTCTTGGTGAAAGCTTCGTTTTACGTACATCAGGGGCGCCAAGAGAGGGTGCGGCGACTGGCTCTCGATTCTGCAGCAGGAGTTTGACCTTATTTTAAGGGGAAGGGAGAGGTTTTTTTTTTTTTTTTTTTTTTTTTTTTTTTTTTTTTTTTTTTTTTTNTTTTTTTTTTTTTTTTTTTTAAATCGTGGTCATGACTGAGGGTCATAATAATAGTCGTTCGTTGGCCAGGTTGGCCTGGTGATCAGTGCGTCGGACTCTAGTTCAACAGGTCCTGGGTTCTAATCCCGGTAGTAGCGTCAAATTTTCACGGAACTGACGAGTAGATCTTCTGAAAGAGATTCTACTCGGCCTTAATCCCTGAAAATTTGAAAACCCTGGAGCATGGATGTGTCTAAGCCACTCGATGTCTACGGACAGTAAATATAGTCTAAAGTTGGCTGAAGGTGCTAGACACGAAGCCATAAAACCAACAGGAAAAAAAAGAGGCGTCCCTTGAATAGTTCCTTCCCTTAGTAGGCGCCATGAGTTTTACACCAGGATTAAGAGAGGTTGAAGAAGATTTTCAAAAATTGACCCTAAAAATGACAATTTTAACGAATCTCGAGTAGAATTCGACAGTGATACTTTAGAAAAAGACCCTTCAAAAGAATCACGATAATTTTTCTTCGATAAAAATTCAGAATACATAGGTAAAAGAGAATTTTTGCAGGTTCTGGAAACTTTAAGGTAGGTCCGTGCCTTCATTGAAGCTTTTCATAATCATAATTTTTTTATTTTTTACTTTATACAGGGATAAATCATTTCAATCTCTTTTCAGGGTCCATTTCCAAATTTATGGGCGTTTTGGAAATTCTATGAGAATTCACCTTCATCTATATTTTGCATTATAGATGTCTTGCACTTCACCGACAAATTATGCAAAAAACATGCATATTGGCAACTTTTACTCGAGCAAGTATTCGCATGACAGCGAGCGCTTGCAGTTTGATTGGTCGTGTAGTTTCAATTTTCGATTTAAGTAGCTACCTAACTTTCAGCGCGTTCATTTAGCGGATCGTCATTGTTCCTCGAAACAAGGGCGTGCACGAAAATAAAAGGCCGTAGCACGACTGTCCGTAACATTAATTTTTTTTCCTTCACCGCATTCTCTCTATCAATCATTTCGATACCTGGAATCATTTTTATTCGGCCTGTCCATTTAATTCGAAAAGCTGCTATGGAAAAAATTTCACGCCTATGAACAGATAGAACTTTTGACCAAGAGAGACAAAAAATATGTCCAGGCATGTTCCGAGAAATTTAGGGAGTTTTAAACAAATTTAGATTTTTCCGCGACTTTCCGGAGCTACTAAGTTCCATGCTCTCATACATTGAAGGAGAAATTTCGTATTTTAAACACATATGCTCCTACATTTTCTGCCCTTGGATGCATAATTGCATCTATAGTGAAACTTGAAAAACAAGCTCAGAAGTGGCATAATTTTGAAAATGTCTGCGTTGTAGAATTGGCAGGAGTCTTAAAATAATAAAACAACTTAATCAGCCCGAAATGATGTACAAAATCAACATAAAATGGGACTACAGCTACAAAAACATGAGATAAAAAACTGGAACATTTCGCGATGTTCCAATTGCATTTCCAACCGGAAACAAGGAAACTTAAAAGGAAACAAAACAGAGCCCAGCCGCTGTTATTGTGGGGTTTTTAATTTTATGTTTTTGCGGCCTTAGTCCCATTTTAAGTTAATTTTGCTGTGTCTGAAATTCGTAAACTTCACGTTAAAAATGAAACTACTGGGAGAGCTAAGCATGAGGATATCCTTGGTTTCTAAATTGAACTATTAATGAAGGAAATGCGGCAGAATAACCTCATCTGCTAAAATACATGTGTTAAATGGGGAATGCCGCTGGATGTCGTCACAAGGTGGCATATTTTCTCACTTTAAAATCTATTTGTGTACAATTTCCCATTTCAGCAAAATATCATGAAAAATGCTGCGAAATCACCTTATTAAGTACATTTAGATAAAGCAATACATTTTTTGTGTGCAAATCCTCCATAACTGAAGCTTATACTGCCATGCTAAGGAAGAACGCCGTATGAGCCTTCAGACGTTGCCAAGTTTCCTTCGATAAAAACAGAATTTACTAGAAAAATCGAGAATATTTCCCCCCAAAATTTTCAGACAATTTTGTACGCAATTTAATCTAAAATTTCTGAAAAAATAAAAAAAAAATGTGCATGAATGCCGTCAAAAATACATGTTTTATCAAGGAAAATTTGGCAACTCTCGAATGTTTTTATGGCCTTCATCCTTAACACGGCAGTATACACCCTCAATACATTACCCGGCGCGGAGAAGTAAACCAATTTAGTGTAATTCAGCGTTTCCAAAGACTCAGAGCAGATGCAATTATCCATGTATTCATAGAAAGAAAAATGAAATTCATGTGTATTCTTCATAATCTACGAGGGAATCCACGGAAAGTCACAAGGCATAATGTTTGTTTAAAATTTTGTAAAAAAAGTAAAACTAGGAGGGAAATTAGGCAACGTGAATTGCAGCTGGGCTGATTCTAATTAAATTAGGCATCCGGTAACTATGCACTGATAAATTTTTTTAATACGCGGGTCCGATCATCATTTTTTTCGGCGCATAAACTAAACTAGCGAGGCTACCACCCCCATTATCGTAAAATCATCCAGGAAGCAAATCACGCCGCGTCCGAAAGACGAAACTTTTAATCGGACGAAAAAACCCGGCGATAGAGCGCGCGGAATGTTCCGCGACCGGCACTTGAGCGATTCGAAACATCCAGGTTACAGATACGAAAAAAACGCCCGAGCGAGCGGAGTTTTTCCAACTTTCTAAAATATGTCCGTAATACCGGGCCGGGCCGAATTTATCGGGACTGGAAAATAAACATGCTTTCATGGTCGTTTGATTGCGGGCATTAAAATCCCATCACGCGGCTGGCGCGCCGGCGGCAATATTGTTTTCGACGCCGCTCCCGGTTGTCTAGTCGAGACGCCGCGGCGCCGCGACGCCTCCCGGGGCTCCGGGTCCCCGCGCGTGATCAGGCAAGGGTGTTTGGCATACTTTTACATTAATCGCGTACAATGCAAATTTAAGATTTATGGTTTTGGCGCGGCGATGATATTGCATACCGTGCAGGCGC
Source organism: Bemisia tabaci (assembly GCF_001854935.1). NCBI lineage: Eukaryota > Metazoa > Arthropoda > Insecta > Hemiptera > Aleyrodidae > Bemisia > Bemisia tabaci. The sequence goes on from NW_017566800.1 coordinate 1,827,614, forward strand.
TGCCTGCGCCCCCACCGACGCCATATCCGGGTGAAAATCCCCTCTCTCCAATGTGAGCTTGAGATCCTCGCAAGATGTGTAAAATTTCTCCCGTGTTAAATTCATCACACTTAATTACGTTTTTTAAAATTTTTCGCATTTTCGGGAGATTTTCAGAGTTTCTCGGGCTCCAGAGCTGAATACCTGTGAGCCCTCTAAAATCCAAATTGATCAATTCGGTCTGTCATTGGATTACATTCTGCAGTACAAAACCACGGATTCTGGCTCTCTTATAAAAGCACATATCTGCATGGGGAAACAAATGGCATGTATGTTGTTTCTAAAATGGGCCAAAATAGTGCTTACTTACTGCAAAACAAGGTGGAGAAATGGTGCCACACCATTTCGGAGGGAAATCAAACTCAATAAGTTCCAAAAATTATAATTAGAGTCAAAAAAATTGTTTTTTTAATTCTAGTGAGTACCAGTATAAACCTGAGGGGGAAGAGTGTTCAGCTCAGGCAGTTTACATTGGAATATTAAGTTGGAGTCACGCCGAGAGATCTGTACCGGTTTGAGTCTCTTTAGACCTCATCAGCAGATCCCACTCGTCAGTTATTACAAAATATAATACAATGTGAGTCAACATTTTATCAACACGATAAAAATCTTGGTTCAAAATTAATCGTTAGGTTCAAATTCAGATCTTCCACTCCCTAATTTGATTTTTTCGAAAAAAAAAAACTGTTGAACAGAGAGTAGAGAAAACTGAGAACTTCTTCAGTAAAGGGTCTTATGCGAATTTTAATGCTCTTAAGATTGTGCTATTTTGCATATCATGTGCAGCAAATAAAATTCATTCACAGTCAACTTGCCTCCACGTAACAGTGAGAAGGATGCACAGCGTACGTAAGAAGAAAACCGTACAAGAGCTTTTGAATGGACTAGTTTGCATAAGGGTCTAAACTGCAAGATTTTAGCAGCATCGCATGCTTTTTACGCCCTTTTACCTCAAAGTCTTCAATTTCACTAATTCTCACTCTGATTACACGTAAACAGTAACATAATTTTTACAGGAACAACTGCAGACATATTCTTATAAAATAATCCAATTTATCGGGTCAATTCCTGTAAAAGAATGCAGTCATGATCATTATGTCCAGAGGATAAATTCACTGAAAGCTGTTCAACAGAGTGCAACCTAACTCGAGCAACTATACAAACTCCTATGCAGTCTTATTGCATACACGACTGTTTGAAGGCGGTTTTTACCTCGCGCACGAACAGCAGACTGTTCGGCACTCAACAACTTGCCCATGTTAATGTTGGTTATCTATTACCTTTGTGAAAATTATTTCTCTCGATCGAAGCATTTTACTTGTAGAGGTCCGTAGCCAACGACAACACATCAGTGCTAATGAAGAACGCCGTATGAGCATCCAGATGTTGCCAGATTTCCTTTGTCAAATCACGAATTTTTGGGAGTATTAATGAATATTTTTCCTCCGGTTTTTAAGAAAATTTGTTTCATAATTTGATGTAAAGTGCCTGAAATTTGAGAGGACAACAAATCATAACTTTCTAAAATGTATACTTTCTAAGAAGAAATTAGGCAACATTTGAATACTCATATGACGTTCTTCCTTAGCACGGCAGAACAACCGGCTGGTGATTAACGACTGTTCGTCCTGTTAAATGCAGTTTCCTCTAAATACTCGGAATTACTGCATAACCTTGATACATTAACTAGTGTATCGATTGCGAGACGCAGGTTGAATTGGGAATTTCCCAAAGTAGACTGACTACATATGGATTGCATTTTGCAAAAAAGGGACCAGGAACATTGCAATGTCGCTGAGATTGTGTAACTTCTTTGTTTTGGAAGAAAAATCTGATTATCCATAAACAGTTTCTATTTTACTCGCTAAAAACTGTAAATTTAAAACAAAAATTACTGTACAAATTTCATATTTTTTCAGGATTTCAATAGTTATATTGCAATGTATATAGTTGCACAATTATAGCAACATCGCAATGCTCCTGGCTCCTTTTTGCAAAATGCAATCCATATACACTGCATACTATCCATTTTCCACCTATTTTCTATTTCTTTGCAGTAACAGTAAGCAACATTCTGATTTGAAATTTCGTGAGAATGTACGTCGAATTGCTTTACGAACGCTGAACGGACACGCGATAAACAAGATGCACGCACATACCCACATATATAATCGATATATTTATGTATACTTGCAAATATACTTCGATCGCCAGGAAAATGTCACGCATTTTCCTGATCGTTCAAAGAATTGACGTGGGCGGCTTTTGATCAAAGATTTTGTTGGACCTTCCATACAAAAATTTTCTCTTCCCACGTAGATACATTCCGAACTTCGCGGGTGACTTTTTACGCGTTTAGTCTGACGGGTTATCATGAAAAGTTACGACGTGTCTCGGCCCTGCGCTGAATTCCAAACGCGACTTTGACGTCCCAATAAAAAAGCTCGTGTCGTTTGATGGAGTTCATGAGTTCTTGAGAGTCCGTTAGGATCACCGCAAACATCCAAAAAAGTTCCTACGACGACATAAAGGTTATCCGTCGGAAAACATCCAGCCAAACGTGGAGATGTTCTATGTGAGGAAAACAGCATCGTAACTTACTGTAATTTGAAACAAAACCCTTCCGGTGCTTTCTTACTCTCTTCCGAATCGCAAAATGTATCATTCTTATTATACTCATACTGAACTCTTGCGGGAGGTTTTCATAGTTCACCAAGAAATTAAATAATAGTTCATTGAAATATATGACCTTCCACAAAAAAAAGACTTAGGTGCACAAAGTTCATTTTCTTACAAGATCCGGACAAAATCTGAAAACTTTGAAAGGTTATATTTTCGGTAACATGAAACAAAAAATTTCAAGAGTGGCTCTACTAGTTTTTTCGTAAAATTTCCTTTCAGAAACACCCCTTAAAATTGAATTTGTGACGAAATAAAAATCAAATTTTGAAATTTTAGCCACAAATTCCATTTCCGACCTCTTTTATCTCGATCCATCGTGCGACAGTCATCACAACATTTTCAGTATGAATTCCATCGCAACTTCCGGAAACCCCACGATAAATCCGGAAATGTCTCAGCAGCTGGCAACGTGCGTCTCAAGAGGACTTTCCGGCCGAAAAAAGACTTGGAGCCGACGATAAACGCGAGTATTAAGGCTCCGACGCACGCTCACACGGGCATTAGCACGCACACACACAAGCGCAGCCCGTTCACAACTGAGCACAACTCGAGACAGGGGTCTTGCCACTAATGAAACAGCCAGCCGAGCAGGCAAGTATGACGTCTAATGTCTGAAGAAATCCGGGGCCTCCGCACGCGTGGGGGGCGCAGGGGGGAGGTCCGATGATCCGGAAAAACACTACAGGAAAATAGCCGAGAGCCCTGCCGCGCTGGGCAGAAACCCCAGATCCGCGCAGGATTTCTGTTTGAGATACGCGGTTTTGTCGCGGCGGAGGGTAGTGGATAAGTGCTGCCGAAGTTCAGTTAAGTGTAATCAACTTTCTTTCCTCCTCTCCGTTTTATTTTTTACCCTTTTCGAGCCTTTTAATCCCCTTTATTGTCCCGCTCGCCTTTTTTTTCCTTTTTTGCCCCTGCCCTTTTCGCCTCCGTGCATTCGGCAAACAAATGAACGGGTTTAATGAAACTTGAATGCGATTTCTCCGTCGCTCGGATTCTGCGGGGATTTCGGAGGCGTCCCTAACAATGCGGCCTAATACGCTGCCGTGCTCGGCTAAAACCACCCAAGTCCTTTGAGAACTCTTTGGGGGATTCCGTTGTTTTGGCCTAGGGCGACGTGGGGCCCCTGATTGGCCCTCCGCTCGATTTCCTTCCGATTTCCCTGCCCGCGCTCGGCTGCCCGTCTGTTCCCGCTCAATTTCTCCTGTACTTTTCAGTGCTGCCATCTTTTTTTTTTTTTTTTAAATTCAACAACAGTATAATTTTACAAGATGCCATATTGGCTGACAAAATATAAACACCAAATCACGACAGAAATTACAAATCTGCCATCTTTTAAGTACAACTAGACATTTTTTTTTGCTGAGAGGAACTGTGTATCATTCGATCCCTGTGTTTAGAGTGCTTTTAGACTTAAATCATTTTTAAATAGCTCTTTTCAGCATTAATACTTCCTATTAAAGCTAATTAAGCTTCAACCTGATATGTCTCCGTGGTAACAGAGTTCTATATACATACGTATTGTAACGCTATAAACCCGTGTGAATAAAGTCATATCCACAGTATTATTATGAATATTATTATTATGAAGTTGAATAGTTATTCAATAGTTCTGATTGTTGCTAAATGTACGCAACACTTCCGATTGGGTGCATCTGCTGGTCGCTACGCAGCCCAATCTCCATTGAGTGCTTCGCGCTTATACATGTATGCGAACTCGTAGGATTTTATGATGAACAGAGCGCCTGAAATTATTTGTGTTTGCAACACGGACATCCCCAGAGTACGAATAGTTGTATCCAGCTCTGCAATTGAAAAAAATGGAGCTCCTTACATCTTTCCGCTCGTCATGAGAAAATGTGTCACTCGTTACATTTGTGCGTCATCGTTGCACGAAGATACGGCAGTTTTAGGATACAAACATATTGAAAAAAAGAAATTAGTAAATTGATGATAGATATGTGATGAGGAATTGACACTATTCATGAGCAAATTACACTACTTCTGAACCTTCCTCTGAAGCTGCTTCTTTAATCTACTTTGAAATATGAAAAACCGTAACCTATTAATTATCTACTTTCTACTATCATCTCCTCTCGTATATGGTAGAGTTGCCACGTATAAAGTGCGATTAAGTTCAATTTTTGGGACCATTATCGGCAAAAATGAGCGGAATCACGTTCGTATCGTAATCATGGCTGTTTGTAGATTGACAAGTTTTCTTGGATTTTAAAAACCCCTAACTTTCCAGATATTCTAAAAGGAAAATCTCCGACTTTTCCCTGGCTTTCGATGGTTTTTGGCATAGTTTCATTAAAAATTCTAATCACAAACAATTATTCCAAGCACAAAGTGTCTTGAAAATGAGAGAGGGAAAAAAGAAAAATTAACCGGAGGAAAAATTTTCGGCCGAAAATTTCCCGGCCTACCCTGACTCATTAGGGTTGGACAAAATTTCTTGCGCAACTCAAAATCCTGCTACGCTTTACATTAAAAGGGAAATGATCTGGCGGTTTGAGGTTCATATTTTGTAAAAGTATTTTCGAGAACGAGCTGTTCAATTCTATTTGACGATGTTCACGAACTTTCCGGATTTGAATACAAATCCACGCTGTCGGTTGATGTGAAAATGTTCTGCGTGATTCGATAGTTCCACCATCCAAACATCTACCCTACATCGTCCCACCATTATCCGGCCGAACATAACTTGGGCCTGGTTTTGTCCTCCAGCCAAGACCGATCCAACGCCACCCCCCCCCCCCCCCNTTAAGTCGCTGGGGACGAGAAAACGAGGGTTCCTCTAAGGTTCCACCCGGTTCCCCGAGTCCCAATCCCTGGGCGGCCATTCTGAGAAAAAACGCCGTAAGAACCTTCAGACGTTGCCAAATTTATTTTGATGAAAAGCGAATATTAATGGAAATCTGTGCATATTTTCCCTCAGATTTTTCAGAGAATTTCATTTACAACCGAATCTAATTTACCTGAACATTTCAAGAGGAAATATTCATATCTCCCCTTCAAAATTAACATTTTATCGGAAGGAATTTGGCAACTGTGGAATGTTGATACGGCGTTTTTCCTTGGCGCCGGGACACTCCCACGCACGGCGCCACCCCCGTTCCCGGTTCCTGGCACGATGGGCGCAATCATTAACGCGCCGCTGTTTTTACAAGCTCGTTATCCCCGCCGGGTCGAAGCGTCAACAATCGTTTCCCATTTGAAGCTAGCGCAAAGAATCGATTATCAAGGCTTACCCTGATACTCGATCCTTCTTCATAGATTTGAATGACGAATCATTCGATTTATCGCAAAGCACGACACGCATCTCCGCGAGTTCCGGACGATTCGGTGGCGGAGACTTGGCAACGGCGTGTTGGCGATGCCTGCCGCTCGTCTCCACGCCTTCCGACGGTGGGGTAGGCATCCCGTCGTGCGTGGCATTTCCCGCCGAGGGCCCAGCGGGGCGTCTGGACCGCCGTGACGAGATGCTTATTCCGTGCTATCCAAAAGGGGGGGGGGGGTGTTATTTTTACGCGGATCCTAAATCTGGAGGAATTATGATCACAATGCCTGAAGCAGGGTGGATATAGACAGTCAACACCAATTTTCAACAGATTAAGTGAGACTGGTTGTAGCTGCACATTGGGACTACATTTTGCAGTAAGGAACTGTAATTTCTACACATGGCTTGCATTTTGCATAAAGGAACCGAGAGCATTCCAATGTCGCTAAGATTGTGCAACTACATAATTTTTACCTTGCAAATTTAAACTGACCATCTAAACAATTTGTATCTTTACTCCCAAAAAACTATGAATGCAAGACAAACATTACCCGTGTAATTTGACTTTTTGCATGATTTATATATTTCTATTGCAAATAATTTAAGTTGCGCAATCCTACATTCACGGGAAAAAAAGGATTGGTAGAATTTATCATTCCTTCACGCTGTATTTCACACAGCGTCAATTTAGAGTCAATTCTGCCAGAAGAAAGGTAAACGTTACTTTAAACTAGTGCAGGTAACCATTCCTCTGACAGAATCGACTTGCAGATTGGTAGAATTTACCATTCCTTCACGCTGTGTGAAATACAGCGCGAAGGAATGGTAAATTCTATCAATCTTTTTGCTTCTTGCTTCAATGCTCTTCGTTCCTTTTTGCAAAATGCAATTCATACAGTTTATCCATAAAAGCACTCATTTTCATTGGAGAACTATTAGCGTAAAATGCATATTTTTTATAGTGCTGAAAAAATGAAAATTTTTTTAAAAAATGTGAAAATCAAGCGATAAAATCAGCTTTTCCCGCTGAGAAAACCGTGCCATTCATTTCCGCTGGCATCTTGGTTATTTTTAACAAGTCTCCGTCGAGTTACCACAATATGATCTCAAGAAGTCCCGGCTGAGGTGATCGGTCGGTTGGATTATTCAAACTTAATAGATAAACGTCACCTAAACGTGAGGGATCGGTTCTTCAAGAGTTTCCTTCGCGGAACTTCGCAATACTCGGGATTTTCTGCTCTCTTCAATCGGACGCTACACAAAGACTCGAGTTCTTGTTTGAGAGGTCTCGTCCGCCAGCATCTCTTTTTTCAGACCTGAGAAAATTGTACCTGAAGCGCTCTCTAACATTTTCGCCCTTATTTTGAGCTTTTACCATAGAAAAACCTACAGCAGCACTTACCGGGTCTAGGAAATTTATTTATTCAAAGCTTGTTCGATGCGGGCATGTTTCGTGCTTTACTTATATGAAGGCATGAAAGGCGCAAGTAACTTTATTTGGTCGACTTCGACCAGAATCAGCCTAACTACATCAAATGTTGCCTAATTTCGTCTCGAGTTTTATTATTTTATTCGGTCGGTCTAAACCAGAATCAGCCGAACTAGATGAGATGATGCGTAATTTCGTTTCATGTTTTATTATTTTAACAGAGCACCAAGCGACAACCCACCTTGAAACTGTGTGTGTATATTTTATATAATCTAGCGAAAGTTTGCAGAATTCTTTCAGGCTGTGCATTGTTCAGGTTTCAGTCAAAAAATAAATTGAAAAGGGAGAAATTGCGGTTATGCTGATTTCAGTCATATACGTAAAATTTAATGACGTTAGCTGCTAGGCCAGTTAGACTGCATTCTGCAATAAGGAACAGCTTTTCCTTGATTATTCATTAAAAAACCTATCTTCTTAAGAAAATTAATGACACATGCATCGTTTCTAAAATGAATCAGAGGTAGTAGTACTTTATTGCAAAATGCAGTCTGGTTGCAAGAGTTTTACGTGTGGTAAAATGAGGGTCGGATACTTCAACACAATGCTGTGTTCAATGTTGTACTGACACTATATAACTTCGTTTTTCAGACAAAAGAACGCAATTCCGACCCAATGCTGTAAACTTGGCTTGATATATTAATTTTTTTACAGGGATGTGACGTGACTACGTTTTCTAATCAAAATTGTGCTAATTTGTGCGTGAAATCAGAGGAAAAATCAGTTAATTTTTCTGTCAAAAATGGCCAACATTTTTCTTGTGTAAGAGACACCGTTTGCGAATGGAAATGGAGAAAATTTGAACAGTAGTTAGGTTCTATCGCCCGGAAAACGATGATAAGATGCGAGTGGCTGAATTCATCATTCTTCAGGAGGTGCAGATAATATGCATTTTAATTTCTAGGATTGGGAAAAAAGTCACCCTTTTCAAGAAGGGTTTTGAGTCCCAAACAAGCAACTTCAAACTTTAAAAAGCTATTTCCAAAGAATTTTTAACTGCAGACTTTGAAATGTCACATCATTGGTTTAGTTTGACACTCGTGAGCATTTTACATCTGACAATTTTTAATAAAAAGCCGGACCGTAAACGATGTCAGGCACCTTGTTTGATTCTTTGACGCTTCCCTCTTCAATTAGCGTACCTAATTCTTGAAGAGTCCCTAATTCATCAATTTAGATTAATTAGAACCAATATTGCACAAAAACCTTCATGTGTTTATGAATTCAACGAACAGGTCCAGACAAAAAGTTCACCCCATAAAATCCGACATACAGTGCTTCGTATTGCACGGCAAAATCTCAACATGGTGTTGAACAACCTCTCTGGGTTCTGAACGCACGTTAAGAAGTCTCTCAAGACCCCATTGCGACGATTTAAGTTGGATGAAACAAACACGGCTAAAAAAGGAAGTACTGAAAGCCTTTATCGCGCTCGGAGCATCCACCAACTTTCGCACTTCCTCTGCCGTAATTCAAGATAAATAAATTAAGGAAGTGATTGAATTATCCCATGCTAAAAGCTGAGTTCGCCAGAAAAGTCTCAACTTTTATTCTTCACCCTCAAACAAAAACATCCGGTTCTTTCCCGCGTACACCACTGCCCGGATGCCGATTCTTCCCTGATTCACCTGCTTATGCTTTGTCTCAAGACAGGGATGTGCCTCGACATTGGCAGCGAGGTCTTTTTCTTCATCGGTTTAACTTCCTAACACTTATTTTTATTATTTTCCTAACATTAACTCCTTGTGGTTTTTTTTAAAATATTTTTTTTTGCTTTATTTCATTTTTGTTTAAAATTTTAATCTCTAATGTTGCCAGACTGAGCCTCCCGTTTATTCATTCATCATTCATCTCTGTGGTAAATAATAAAAGACAATCATTGCGTGCCGGTTACGGCGTGCTTTGAGCGATTATTTTAAAATGAGAAATGGCACAGAGAGGACATAAACTGGAGAAAATATATCGATGGTGTAAATCACAAAATGCGTATTGCGTGTCGCAGCGTTGCAAAGCTTTGAGTAAAAGAACATAACTACATTTCAACAAAGTAAAATTTTCAATTGTTACTTGTAATTTTACCGGAAAACTTTTAAGCATTTCTAATTGAAAATGTCATTGATTTTTCCTTAAACCACACGTAAATATCGGCAAAATTTTGGAGGGAAATTGCGCCGTTAAATTCTTTTTAAAAAATTGACTTCTTGAGCCAACGTTACTACATTGAAACGGAGTTACGCTCCTTCCTCTGTGGGCTGATTATTGAAATTGATAGACAAAGCTATAGAAAAAGAAGACTTAGGGAGTATGGGGCGATCCTATTGGTTGAAATAAGTGGTGCCCGTAGACGAAGGAAGAAAATGATGGACTAATTGTCGGGTTTCTCGTGAGTTGCCGTAAGTTAGTCTATTACTTACCGCCTTCATCAATTGCAACCACCTGCTTCCACCAATAGGATCCCTCCATATCCCTTCGTCTTCCATATCGTCTTCTTTGCCTATAGCTTCGTCAATAAATTTCAATAATCGGCCCGCTGGGAAACATCGTTACGCTGAGCAGAAACCCACGTGTCACAAGTAATTTGATTCTCGATTCAAGTGGCAATCTGACTGCGGATTTAGGTCACAAAATTTTGGGAGGAAATGGCGCAGATCAATTCTTTTAAAAAATGCATTTTATGGGCCAGCTTTGCAATATTGGAATTGAGTTGAACTTCTCCGTCTGGAAAACAACGTTCAAGTGGGAATCTGACTGCAGATTCAAGTTACAAAATTTTCGGGGGAAACTGCGGTGTTGAATTCATGTAAAAAAATGATTCTTTGCACTAACTTTTACAACGTTGAAATGGAATTACGCTCCTTCTTATTGGAGACAACTTTAGGCCAAGCAGAATCCTACGTGATACAAGCAATTCGATTCTCGATTCAAGTGGAGATTTGACTGCAGATTCAAGTCACACCCCGAAGTGTATCCGATTTTTCCCAATGCGTTTACCTGAAGACATTTAAGGTTCCTCCCGAGAAGAGGGCCAACAACTCTGGCCGTCAAAAATCGAGGGAAGCGTTTTTATAGTGGAAGCATCGATAAACATAACGCCGCCCGGTCTCCGGCAGTGCGCGGGACTCGATGTACTTTGGAAATGATTTTTATCGGATGGAGAAACTTGAAGCGTTTGCGAGTTGCGTTATCCGGCGCAGTCTGCATCTGGAGCCGTAACGTAAGTCACGTTTCGCGCCCGGGACAAATCTAAGTTAAGACATTCACGCAGACTTTTATCTCACGCCCACGACGCACAAAGGGTCGAGACAATAGGAGAGGACGGGACAAAATTTGGAAACTTTAAACGCTTATTACTCTGTTCAAACAAAACTTTGAGGTTGTAGAAGTGGCTTCGTTGGCTTTCCCGTGAAATTTTCTTCTACAGGCACCCCGTGCAATTTAAAATGGGACGAAATGAACATAAAAATTTGCGGTTTTAGTAAAAAATTTCATGTTCGACCTCTCTGATTGACTCGATCCACTGTGCGACGGCGGCGGGGCGCGCGGCCTCGGCAATCGGGAGCGCAATAAACCAATTTGTATGAATAGAAACGGGCTCATTATACTTTAGGTGAATCTCAAAATCGGGAAACTTTTCGAAAAAACGGAACTCCCGCGATATTAGCCGTATTATGCAAATGAGCGCGCCAAGATTATTCCGTCGCTTCGCGGTTCCTTGGCTCGGGCCCGCTGTCGCCGGATTTCTAGTTCCTTTCTTAACAAACAAACAAAAATGAACCGCCTTCAGCAGAAAAGAACCAAGCACATCAGCTGACAGGCCTTGGAGCTATGGCCTGTCCACCATAGCTTCAACTTGTAACTAACCCAATAAAATATTGATTTCTTTCTTTATAAAAAAAAAAAAAAAAGCACATCAGCTATTGCCAAATGGACCGCAATAAGCAGAAAGGAACCAAGCCACATCAGCTATACCCAAATTTAACAGTGCAATTTGATTTATTACATGAAAACAGTGAGGCGGATTTGTTTGAAAATTTCAGTGAATTTTCTGCATGTTACAAGGCAAGATCCCCTAAAATTTTAAAAAAGAACTTGCACAAACGTTCTCTTGTAGAAAATTAAATACCTCAGTTAAATGTGATAACAGCCGATGTGGCTTGGTTCCTTTCTGTTAAACGCGGTCCACATGAGAGTGGGCAATTTAAATTTTTACATGAAAATGGTTAGGCGGATTTTCGTGCAAATTTCAGGGAATTTTCTGCTCAGTACGAAGTAAACTCTGCATAACATTTTTGAAGGAGCCCGTGTAAACATTCTCTTGTAAAAACAAAACAAAAACAAACAAACGAAAATGGAACGCGTTCAGCAGAAAGAAACCAAGCCACGTCGGCTACTGTCAAATTTAAGTGGGCAATTTAAGTTTCTACATCAAAATTTCTACACTCAAAACGGTTGTGCGGAATTTTGTGCGAATTTCATCAAATTTCCTATATAGTGCGTAGCGAATTCTATAAAATAATTCGAAGGAATCCGTACAATCCGTTCTCTTGTATATAAATAAACTGCCCAGTTGGCGATCTAGCTGATGTGGCTTGGTTCCTTCCCGGATTTTTAGTTCCTTTTTTATCAAACAAACCAACATAAATGAACCGCGTAAAGCAGAAATGAAACGGGCCATATGAGCTATTTCTAAATTTAAGTGGGCAATTAAATCTTTTACATGAAAACGGTATGTGCGGATTTTTACGCAAAGAGCCTCCCAAAATTATGCCTAACTTTCGCCCCTCTTTCGGTATTCGATTTGACCATCGAACAAAAGTTGAGGTGGAAGCTTATAATGATAGAAAACTCAGGAAAAATTTCAAGATGAGTATTGGAACCGTTTTCGAGTTACGGGGGGGGGGGGGCAAAGGGGTCAAACTCCGGCCTTATTTTTCGCTATTTTCTTGTTGAATTGATATGTCTAAAGGGTTGTTATCGTTGTTTATACATGTTATACACACCGGTTCCTACGTATTTTTACACGCAAAATCGAGTTTTAATGTTGACGAGTCGACATATCGATCGGTTATATCGATTTTTTAGGAATCTCTGCGGAAAATCGACGATTTTTTGAGATTGAAATGCCTCATGGATCTCATTCATGGATGACTAAATGCTCCTAATATGACTGGAGTATACCAATACCTACGTATTTTTTCTTGTAGAATCGATTTTTAACGTTATCGAGTCGATACATCAATCGCTTACATCGAATTTCTGCAATTTTTTAGGGAAATCAATGATATATTGGTATTGAAATTGGTTATTCTCCATCCGAGAACAACCAAAGTTTGGGTTGAAACACATTTCCGGTCGGGGCGATTTCTAGTTAAGTCAAGTTTACGATTGGGGCACATTTCCGGTAAAGTAGACATTTAGATTTTCGATTTCCGGTCAAGCGAAATTTCGGGTGGATAACGAATCACGTTGATTGTGGTTTCTGGTCGGTCAGATTTCCGCTCAAATAAATTATCAGTCGAGTCAAATTTTCGACAGGGACACGTTACCGGTTGGAGACAGTTTCCACTTGGGTTAATTTCCGGTCACGTCATATACGGATGGATTACTCTTCCAAGGCATTGGAATATGGCTTCTTAGGGGTCAGGGGGGCAGCCCCCAGGTTTGGCTCCTTGGTTGCCAAGTGGGCGGCCCCCGGCTTTGGCTCCTTAGGGTTCAGGGGGCTGGCCCCCGCGTTAGGCTGCTTAGGGTTCAGGGGGCTGGCCCCCGGCTCTGGCTCCTTAGGGTTCAGGGGGCTGGCCCCCGGGTTAGGCTCCTTAAGGGTCAGGGGGCGGAATATTTTCTCCATAAGAATATCGAATGACATTTCTGTAATCCGTACCTCGTTGCCGGGAGTCAATGATTCGCCTTCAAATGGCCGGGTATGCAAAATGACTGCCGAGACGTACGAATAGTGGTATCAGAATTTTGCATTAAGTTTACGCATTGGTTTGAAGGCGCTCTTCTGTATCGATTGTGAGTGGCCTCGTTCAATGATATTGACCAAAAAATTCATAATTTTGGGTTTTAAATCGAGGCACATATTCGAAAAATGCCGTGGAATGTTATTTTAAAAAAATTATAAGATTATTTTTGGTCTACACTTCTTATCTCAACGAAGAGAGCGCAGGCGGTCGGATCAGATTGTGTATTTTAAGTCCCTCGGCTCGGTCATCGTATTCTAAAGCGAAACCGAAAGAGTCGCCGTTTACAAGGTGCAACTTTTGCAATAGCGGTTGTGAATTTAAAAAGTTTCGCCCTCATAAAATGAGCTTTCTTTGATTAACTGTGTTTAATAAAAATTAAAGAAAAGGTTCTTTGTCCACTCGTCCATTTGGAAAGCGTAAAGCATGGATGGATGGAGCATCGATGACCAACTAAATCTTATCTGATAAGGAATTTAAAGTGTGAAACCCTTTTTTCAGTCTTTAAATGATCCAAATCCACCAGTTTAAAACACTAATTGCAAATTACGTATCCCCTGATGAAGTGTCGATTCTTAGTGCCAAAAACGCGAATCTCGGCGTTTCTGCCGTATTTTCTAACAGTTCGAGAAATCATTGAAACTGCTGATGGAGTTTGAAAAAACATCTTATTCTTGCTATCCTCAAAAATGAACAATTTCAATCCCAAAAAATCGTCGATTTTCCGTAGAGAACCTAAAAAAAATGATAAAACCGATCGATATATCAACTCGTCAACATTAAAACTCGATTTTGCGTGTAAAAATACGTAGGAACCGGTGTGTATGACATGTATAAACAACGATAACAACCCTTTAGACATATCAATTCAACAAGAAAATAGCGAAAAATAAGGCCGGAGTTTGACCCCTTTGCCCCCCCGTAACTCGAAAACGGTTCCTATACTCATCTTGACATTTTTTCCTGAGTTTTCTGTTATTATAAGCTTCCACTTAAACCTTGGTTCGATGGTCGAATCGAATACCGAAAAAGAGGCGAAATTTTGGGAGGCTCTTTCGGTGAATTTCCTGCATAGTGCGAAGCAAATTCCATGACAAATTTCGAGGGAATCCGCACTAACACTCTCTTGGACAGTTCGTGATAGCTGATGTGGCTTGGTTCCTTTCTGCTAAACAGGATCCAAATAGCCTGACGCATCCGTATTACACGTGGACGCATTTATGCTAAAAGGAACTAGAGACGGGTGGGAAAGAAGAAGTGTGGTCGTTACACTGGAAAAAAAAAACACATTGGATCTAGAGTCCAGACTCTTAAAAACATCGACAAGAAAAAGTATACTCTTTATTCAATCAGAATGTAGCTTAAATCAAGAACCAAGCCTCTTAATTTAAGCGGATTTCGTTTTGATTCAAGCAAAAATCCGATTAAATCAAGAGTACTTTTTCTTGTCAATGTTTTCAAAAGTCTAGACTCTAAATCCAATGTGTTTTTTTTTCCAGTATAGTTGAGGGCCGTTAGAAGAAAGGGGAATTATAAACCACCAGTGACGTTAGCGACGACGACGACGACGACGACGACGGAGAGGAGGGAGTGATCCAATTAATGAAATTGCAATTGAAATTCTTTGAAAAAGTGGAAGAAAGATGTTCACAAATTTCCCTGAACAGTTGTTTCATATCATAGGAAATTTTGCATAGTCCGAGGCTCTACTGCGTTATTCCAGAGCATGGAAGAATGGATTTCTTGAGCAACTCATAGGACGCGGATGGGACGTTGATCAAGGCGCCGTGATACAACTATTCGTACTCTATGGATGTCCGTGTTGCATACCTAAAAAATTGAAGGCGTTTCGGCTTTCTTTCCAAATGTGCGTTACCCAATACGCCATCGATGAGACGAAAATTCTAGTTATTCACCAACTGATGAAGATTCTCTCAATGACTGTCTTGACTTGATTTCATCCTGACATTAATGGCGTTATCAGACGCTGACTGTTGTTAATAACTTGAACCTAAAAAGTGTCTAAATGTTTAAAGTGAGCTTTTTCTTCTTCTCCGTCTTCCTTTTTTTCTTCCCCTCTTCTTTTCCGCCTCCTCCTTCTTCCTCTTCTTCTTCTTTTTCCTTCTCCCTCTGAATTATTTCCCTGACACTTCCGAATTCTTCCCCATCCGACGTATGAATTTTTTTGAAACTTTCCATGTAGACCTGGCCTTAATCCTTCCTTCCACCCAGTTGAAGAAAGCCTCGAGTTTCATGAATCCGAGTCGGTCAGTGATCTGATTCTTGGAATAGATAGTCAAAGCAATAGACAAAGGAAAAATGGAGTAGCCCATTGGTTGAAACGAGTGGTTCTTACAGACTGAGGAGGAGAATGCTGGAATAACTATGCAGCCTCTCGTGGATTGCCGTACCTTAGTATATTACACCGATGAAAATATTTGTACTCTTGTAGTAATTTTGGTTAATATAGGAAGTGAAACACAAACCAATCGAAATTTTGTGTTGATTTTTGTACAGTTTACGGGAGATTTATCGCAGAAAACAATGGAGAGACTGGCGAAATGCACTTCTCTGGTTGCGACGTTGGTAGTCATCACTCGTTTCTTTATTAAATTTTGTCAAGGAAACTAGCTGGCATTTTCTCTTGAAATTGTCAACCGAAGGCTAGGGTCATATTGTGTTTTACTTCCCGCATTAACCAAACTTTCGTGTTGAAATTTCTCTCGAAGTACTTACTTCCTTTAACCATTGCAACCACCCGCTTCCACCACTAGGTTCATTTCCGTTTGTCTTTTATGTCTCTCGCTTTGTCTATCTGACTGCAGGAAGAGACTCAACAAGTATCCCGTTCAGCGGCGTGGCGTGAATTGCGATCTATCGATCGTTATGCCATTTATACCTATGGAAAAGGATCGATAAACAGGGTGTTCGCAGCGAACACCCTAATAATCGATTCTTTACCATAGGTTTAAATGGCATAACAATCGATATATCGCAATTTACGCCACGCCACTGATCCCGTTTCCGCGTGAGGTATTCTGATTCATCTCGATTGAGAAGTATGCATCCTGATTCAGGAAATTCGTCCTGAAGTCGTCTTTTTCCCGACGAAAGGACTGCATTTCAACGTTGCAAAACTTTCACTCGCAAAAAGAACTTTATCAAGGAAACCGCTGGGCAATTGCGACTGGTTTTTCACTGATTTTCCTTGAAAATGAAAAAAATAGTTAGATTTGGATAGTAATTACATAGTCATATCTATGTAAAAAAATTGAGTTGTACGGGTTAATTTTTATCAACCCTCGCTCCTTCGTTGGAGAGACGACTATATATGCTGATCATACCTTGTTGTCAGAGAGAAAATGAATCAGCATTCCTGGCAGAAATGGTCAACAATTTTCAAGTACAAATATAATTTTTGAGTGGAAGTTTTGTAACATTGAAATGTATTTTCGTTCTTGTATTCAGAAAATGACGATCTGCATACTTTTCGCGAATCAATTTTTTTTAAACGACTCGAATAAAACTTATAATCAGACATATCGGATTATTGATGGCTGAGGAACAATACTGCTTCTTTACAAACTGACGAATTTCTAGGACGAAGAATGAACTCCGCCATTTTTGGAATTTTGAGGTTGGATTTGCGATTTTTTCATGCCATACAACGCTCCTATGCAGAATTGGAAAAAACTTAAAACGTCAGCTTGCGTGATTTACACTGTAAGACGCGGCTAAGTCGCAAACTCGTTTTTGCGAAAAAGTTCATTTCAGCAATATTGTTTCTTGGTTCAGGGGAAAAACTAGGAAACACGGCTAAAGTACAACAATAAAAAACCCGAGACGTTTCGACTCAAAACTGAGTCATTTTCAGTACGAGAAAAACTGTTTTTCTCGGATCTGAAACCACCGTTCACCACCATCAGGTAGGTCTCAGGTCTTTTTATCGATATTTATTAATTTTTAATTTTTTTCCGACTGAAAATGACTTGATTCTGAGTCCAAACGTCTCGAGTTTTACATAGTTGTATTCCCGTTTTCCCCTTGTTTTTCTGCTTTTACCATAGTCTCGGGCTTCTTCGTAAAAATTTGTATCTCGGTTCCTTGGTCCTGGATATTCACAATCATTGGATTCGCCTTATAATCGAGGCGCCACTCCACGAGAATAAGTAGAAGCATTTTCTACGTTCGATTCTTGCTCCCGACCCCGTCCCACTTTTCACCCCCCCCCACCCATTCTTCACAGCTTGTTTACAAAGCCCTTTCCCCTTCAGCAAGTCCGTTTAATTTCTTCTCCGGCTTCAGCTTCCCGGTCTCCGCGCATTATGGACGTAAAAAACTGGGCCTTGTATTCCTGCCGAGAGCGAAATTAAATGAGCATTTAATAAAAATAAATCACTTAATAAATTACAAGCACCGTGTTTTTTCGCAGCCGCCGTGTCAGAGGGAAAAGGAACGTGGAATCTCCTTGATACTTGATGTGTGCGTTTGAAAAAACTCTCGTTTCGTCGAGATTTGGCAACCTGCGGGCTCACCCCACATGCCGCATTCTTCCACTACTTTTTTATGATCCGCTGTTGCAAAATCTCTCGTTTTTTTTAATATCGGATTTTGGGAGCTATTTGAGTGTTGCGCGACACGCTTTCACCCGGTTTTCACAAGGTTTTCACCCTGTGCCCCTTTCCTTGCGATTTACCGGCGATGAGACTCACACGCACATTCGGACCTTCAACCCCCCCCCCCTCCGGAACACTACTGATACGCATTTAAATCGGGGAAAAGGCCCACAAGTGCAGTTTTTGCTATTTCAAGAAATACGTGTTTAAAGTTTCAAAATTACATGGAACCTCATCATGGAAAGGAAGTTTAAACTCACTTTTTGAGGCTTTAAGGTTGGATTTTAGTTTTGAATTTTTCACAGAATTATACTTTTAAACTAGTTTCAGTTGAGTTCACGAATATCTCAATTTTTTTCAAGAACTGCAGTCATGCGCCTTGTCCTCCAAGTCCCTGATTTATCTCTTACTGAACCTAAGGTGAGTTGAGCAGTCAGCAATGAGGACCAATTCAAAGAGCAGCAAAAAAATCTATAAAAAATTACACGTTAGGAGGATTTTTACTCACAAATTGCACATTGAGAGCAAGAGTAAACTGTTTCGGCAAACATATACTTTACGTTTCATACGTGGTTCTGGCAAACGTATCCTTATATTTTTGCCTTTGGTTTTGCATTCTAGTAATGAACACCTCACCAGGAGGCCAAAAACGCCCTGATTAAATTATTCTAAAAAATAACAGGCTCATCCACTGAACTTTTAAATTCGACGAAAAATAGTTTTCATCCGTATAATTTATCAGCTCAATTTGGCACAAGTATTTTTATTCAAGCTTGCTCACGTAGTATTCACAGTTCATGTATTCCACCATAGACTGATTTAATGATTACGTCATTCAATACGATGTCTAACTCTTGGTGTTCAAACCAAAACAAATAATATGACCTAACATAATCTCATGTACAAATTCTTAGTGAATTGATTGGACTAATTCATTACAATTTGGTTTTGGAGCGGTCATAAATCGATTAAATACTCATTGAACACGAGAAATTTTCATTGTAAGAAATACTTGGGCGCATTTTACCACCATGACGCGAAGGACGCGAATCGAAGACAAAGTTACAGTTTAAAAAAAAGTCCATTAAAGTTTCCGTATTTATTTTATTCTTATCCACTCCACCTTGCTATTTTCTTTTACCCTTTTTTCCTAAACCGAATCAATCTGTATTTAGGTCTTCACCTTCCGGCTAAAGTATCACAAGCGTCATGCGATGTTTAAAAATTTCCGCCAACATTTTATTATTTCACAGAGAAATTGTTTAACGCAAGCTGTCCAAAAATTTTACCGCGTTTTCTGTGTACTGCCGATAAAATTCAGTGAAATTTTCAAACAGACTCAACCAAAAATTCCTCTGTAAAAAAATGAAATGGTGACGGAAGTTTTTAAACGTCGCAGGGCGCTTGTGATACTTCAGCCGGAAGGTGACGATATGTGTTTGTTTACAATTGACCCATGGCGCAGCCATTAAATCAGTCTGTTTCCAAAGGAAATATTGACATCCGGTTGAAAATACTCATACTCCACTACTCCAGTGTATTTTATTTATTCGCGATTTGTAGTTGTGGAGCGATCTGGGCCTGGTGAATAATAGGAGGCAACATTGTAGGCATATTTTCGCTTCGTTGCTCCGGACGGGAAAAAAATACTGGATATAAGCGGCCCTTAATGAAAATTAATCGCTCGGGGCATCCCATAAATATGAAGTGTAAATATGTTAGAGCGCGTGCGGGGAAAGATTACGCGGCTTCGGCGGGTGAAAAACTAAAATGTGAAAGTGCAAATGTTCCAGCAGCGGGAGGAGTTGTTGCTACACTCAGCATTTAAGCTCTACAATAATTACTCTTGATCATCGCGCGCCCATCCGGAACCTATGTGTAATTTTCGAGGGTTTTTTTACGCCCTTAATTGCTTGCTTGGCTTCGGATATTTACGATCTTGGGTAATTGGGATTATCCTGCGTTTTCCTTAATTAATACACGTTTTGATTTCGCTCTCCGAGTGAGGTCGCGCGACCGAACGATCGTCTATGGTCGCGCAGGACTATCCACCGTTTCCTTCAAGAAAGAACTTGTCTACATTTCAATGATGTCAAAATTTCCCGAGCAAATTTCATTTTTACCAGGAGAATCATCGGTATTTTTGACCGAAAGTTTCACTGATTTTGCCTCATATCTCATGGAAAAATCTGAAAAACTCTGTTTGCCCTCTCAATCTATATCAACAACCCGTTTCAAACGATAGGAACCCTCCATGTTCCTCACTTCTACTATAGATTTGTCTATCCATGTTAGTAATCAACTACCAGACTCATTTACCCAAAGAACTTAGCTCCTTGCGGGTTGGCTCAATCCAACGCGCGCGCCATATCAAATCAATGAGAAGCAACTTTCCGTGATACCACTATTCGAACTCTGGTGTGTTGCAGAGTATCATCGTTATTTGAAGGCGTTTTGAGAACCGGAAGAAAGAAACATTTCAATACATATACGGCGTTCTTCCTCATCGAGGGCAACCAGAGATTGCACAGGTGGATTCTTGTAAAAAATTGGATTATTTTAGTAAATTTTGCAACCTCGGAATAAAGTTACGTTCATTTGTCCGGTAAACGACATATTGTAATATATTTATCAATAATCTGAGCTACTAGATGAGTATACGCACACGAACTTTGTTTCCTACGATAAAACGGACAAATTGCCCTCGGGGGAGCTTTCCGCTATACTGCCATGCTTAGGAAAAACGCCGTATGAGCCTTCAGACGTTGCCAAGTTTCCTTTGATAAAAACTTACATTACTAGGAAAATTCTGAATATTTCTTTCCAAAATTTTCAGACAGTTTTGTACTCAATTCAATCTAAAATATCTGAAAATTTCAAAGAAAAATGTGCATGAATGTCGTCAAAAATACATGTTTTATCAAGGGGAATTTGGCAACTCTCGAATGTTCATACGGCGCTCTTCCTTAGCACGGCAGGATAGTGTTAATCAGTCAAGACCAAACCAATTGCTGCTTGAATTCAATTATCAAATGAGATTCGCTTAAATAAATCTGAAATTTAAAATTGACGTGTTAGCTTATTACTCAAGCCATCAGAGAGAGATTTTCGGGGAGGTCACAAAATCTGAATTTTCTA
Source organism: Bemisia tabaci (assembly GCF_001854935.1). Lineage (NCBI taxonomy): Eukaryota > Metazoa > Arthropoda > Insecta > Hemiptera > Aleyrodidae > Bemisia > Bemisia tabaci. The sequence continues at coordinate 1,848,815 of NW_017566800.1, forward strand.
CCCAGCTAAAGAAAAATCACTCTGCATGCTGGAATTTTCGCCACCTTGGCCTTGGGCTTAGACCTTTTTTTCGGTAGATGGCTATCAAAATGAATACATTTGATACATTTACATACATGAGACCCGAAATGATATCTTCCCTACGGTGTACAAATGCTTCCCCCAATTACATTGCTTGGTTCAATCCTCTGGGGTCTCTAAAATATTTTTCCTCTGGCTAAGTTTCTGTGTTCAACAGACCTGACATTATTTCCGGATCTATCATGCTGATTTCCGGATCTTTGAAGCAGATTCACGGATCTTTTAACCTAATTCCCGGGATTTTTCAGACACTTGATGGATCCTCCGCAGACCACAGTGGAATCGGACGGCGGGGCGGCGGTAAATAACCAAAACAATATTGGAGTCGTAATCTAAAGACAAGCCTCGTAAATTCAAATTAATACGGATCAACATCAATAACGAGCGGGGGCTTTGCCGCGCCCGGAGCGGGGGGCCGGGGGAGGGCTTGATAAATAGCAAAATCACCGGTCGCGCGGTAATAAATCACGGGGAATTTTCCGTAAATAGGGCTTCAATTCCAGTTGCAATTATGCCCGCGTGGAAATCGCAGATCTCCGCCGCCGGCGTTGTCATTGCGTCGGAAATTTCCATCCACCTGAGAGTCGTCTGTGGAAAACGATCACCGAGAAAAAAAACTCGATTTTTCTGTACAGGTAACCGAAGTCGCAGGAATCGAACTTAGGGCTCAGATTTAGGTAGCGAAAGTTCTTGTTAGCTGTGCCGAAATCGGTGTTCCTCACCAAAAATTGCGGAGGTCTAGACAGGAATTTTTAATTAGGTCTGTTGTGATAGCCAAGAACGCCGTATATGTATTGTAATGTTTCTTTCTTCGGTTCTCAAAACGCCTTCAAATAACGATGATACTCTGCAACACACCAGAGTTGGAATAGTGGTATCACGGAAACTTGCTGAACTCTATGATTTTGATACGGCGCGCGCGTTGGATTGAGTCAACCCGCAAGGAGCTAAATTCTTTCGGTAAATGAGTCTGTTAGTAGATTACTAACATGGATAGACAAATCTATAGACAAAGTAGATGAAAGGAACATGGAGGGAACCTAATGTTTGAAACGGGTTGTTGATATAGATTGGGAGGGCGACTGATCGACTAACTATAGGGTCTCTCGAGGGTTACCATTAGTTAGTCTATTACGTACCTTCTTTGTCTATTTAACCACCGGTTTCCACCAGTGGAATGACTCCATTTTCAATTTGTCTTTTCTATAAAACCAACAACTTAATCGGCTCGGAGCGAGACTACAAAATCAACTTAAAAATGGGACTAAGAGCTTCTTTGTTCATTAACTTCAATAATCAGCTCACTGAACCGAAAATGCTGTTTATTGTTCACACAGCTGAACAATCTACCTTTGAATCCAAACGCAAGGAATCCATCTGCTTTTTTTGGCTCTTCTTGTCACAACAGGTCGCAAAACCGGTTGTCAGTAAGTTAAAACGGCAATTCCTCTCCATAACCGCAAAAAACAGTAAGTAAAAAGTTTCAAGCGATCCGATAAAGACTTCTACTTGGAACCAAAACGAAGCAAATCACCAATCTCCACGCGATACAACATAAAAAGCTCTAAAACAAAGATACCGATTGACGACTGCAATGACGATGCTTTTGAGGTCTGACAACCGACAAAACCAGTGCCACACCTAATCAGATCCCTCTTTTTTCAATATTCTAGAGAATCAGGCTGTATTTTGCCTACCGCTGTTTTATACTGCCGTGTTAAGGAAAAACACCGTATGAGCCACTAGGTGTTGCCAAATTTCCTTCGAAAAACAACGAATTTTCAGGGAAATTTGTAAATATTTTTCCCTCCGTTTTTCGGAGGATTTTGATCGAAAAGTGATAAAAGCAATCCTGAAAATTTCAAGGAAAAATATTCATATCATTCTTCAAAAATGCATATTTTCTGAAAGGAAATTTGTCAGAATTCGAATGCTCATACGGCGATCTTACTTAGCAGGGCAGTAAAAGTGACCGAAAAAGTGGCTAACGATGAGTAAAATCGGGAATTCTCCTCCATCACCGAGTAACAAATGTTCAACACGACCCATTTGATAAAGACTCTCACTGGAAACAAAAACGAAGCAAATCAACGAACCCTCCGTAAAACAGGGAACAAAGTTCCGAACAGGAGCATCAATGGACGGCGCTTATTCTTGGAAAGTAACCGGTTTTAATTATTCAGGAGATTTTGATTCCGGAGGCTCTTGGCCCTCGCCGACCGCCTAACTTTCCGAGGAAGCGAACTTTTGCGATAAATCGATCCACCCGCTGTTTAAACCTATGGAAAAGGATCGATTACCGGGGTGTTGATTAACGATCGATTCTCACAGGGTTTCGAATAGGGTTGAATCGATAGTGGATTCGCGCTGCGGCATGCACCGGGCTTTCAACGTGGCCGCATGAAAAATTCAGTCCCGAGGTGGCAACTCGCCGTGCTCGGCTGCGGAATCGCTTCATACGCAACAGATTGGGCATCGCTTGCAAATTGGTACGAGCGAGCAGGTTCCGCTCCCGGTTCCTTTTGATTCGACCCGCTCGCGCTACGAGCAAAGAAATTTAATGAGCAATTGATTGCCGAGATGACTTTCGCGACGGCAAATAGTTTACTGCAGAGAGGAACCTGGAACCCATCCTTGTTGACTTCTTCCTCCACATCCTGGCTCCGGAATTGCCGCGCTGCGAAAAAAAAGTTCCGTCATATCGACGAATCTTCAAAATAAGCGCGAATCTCAATTCCCGAACGAGCCTTTTGCTTCGTGTAACTCCAAGCTTTCCGGGGTTTATGTGCAAAGAGCGATACGTTCTTACATAAGAAGAGCGATGATATCGTCGTTGCCCGGACGAAGATGGTAACTTCATTCCAAGGTTGCCAAATTGACCGAAATACTTCTATTTTTTACGAAGACATCACTTCTCAATTAAAGCGCTAGATGCAGAAAGGACAATTCTTGGTTGCAGTGTCTCGGGATCTCCGGTAACGTTGTATCCACTGCAATTGGACTGCATTTTGCAATTTGTAACTATAAATTCTGGCTCATCTGAAAAAACACTTGTTGCGAGGTCGGACTTTGGAAACTTTAAACGCTTACAACTCCGTTTATACACAAATTTGAGCTTTTAAAAGTGGGTCTATGAGCTTCCTCGTACAATTTTCTTCCGGTAACACCCCTTGAAATTGAAAATGTGACGAATTAAACATCAAAATTTGTAATTTTACACTGAAAAAAAAAAAAACACATTGGATCTAGAGTCCAGACTCTTAAAAACATCGAGAAGAAAAAGTATACTCTTTATTCAATCAGAATGTAGCTTAAATCAAGAACCAAGCCTCTTCATTTAAGCGGATTTCGTTTTGATTCAAGCAAAAATCCGATTGAATCAAGAGTATTTTTTCTTGTCAATGTTTTCAAGAGTCTGGACTCGAGATCCAATGTGTTTTTTTTTTTTTTTTCCAAAGTAGTAAAATATTTCATGTGCGACCTCTCTGATTGGCTCGATCTACCGTGCGGCACCCGCGGTGCAGCCTTAAGATTAACAGGGCGGCCCAATTTTTCCCCGGCACCGCGGAAATTTCGGTTGCGGCGCGCGAAGATCGCGGAGCCGCCCTTTTTCATCTTCGCCCCCCCCCCTCTCGCGGGCCCCCGGTCATTTCTTGGGGAGCGGCGCATCGGGACCCCGGTCACGTTCGTCGGGGGAAAACGAAAAAAGGGCGCGGGCGGGGAGCTCACAGGAGTGCTCATAATCGTGAATTACTTTTCCACTTTCTGAATTGTCGGCGCTATATATACATATACATTTATATATCACTCTCCTCCCCCGCCCCGCCCCCCGCCCGGGCGCAAAGTGGATAATGCGCATTAAAAGTGATTTATCATTGTTCCCCGGCCGGCTCCGGATTTTCATTAATAATTTTTCACCTTACAAAACCGTTGCGCGTTGCCGCGGCCGCTCGAATCCGATCCGAGTCCTTATTCGGCCGATTCCGATCTTTTTCAGGTTCTTCCGGCCCCAATCCGCCGCCCCCCCTCCCCCTCTGTCCTCCCACCCCGGTTTACGTTTCTCGTTCCCCGTTCCGATCCCAATTTGAGATAATGGTCCTTTCAATCTTGGATGTTTTCATCCCGGGACCAGTCAATCGTGGGTTTCGACTCCCACGCTGTGGACTCCTATGCGCGGGTGCCAGATTTGTTTTAAAAGTGAGGAAATAATTGACCTCCTTACGGCCGTGGCGGATTCAGAGTGAGTCGGAGGAGGAATTTGCTGATGTCGAGTGAAAGGTCTGGGGAGGACCGAGGACCCCCTCCGAAAATTAAAAAAAAAAGCTCCGAGATTGTATTTTAAGTAGTTGAAGCAAAAAGTGTGTGCATTATCTGAAAGTTGAAAATTGACGAACAATATCCAGAGTAATTTTATTTTACTATAAGGACTAGGTATTTATTTCTCCTGTTTTGAGTAATATTTGGTTTGGTAAACTTTGGCTATATAATTTTGTCTTAAAAGTATTTTAGTAGATTTTTAGGAGCATTTTATTTCTCTTCCTTTTTCCCTCTTTCCCCCTTTCATGGAGGAAAAAGAATTGCTGCTTTCGCAATGGTCATGAAGGATTCAAAGTCGCACCTGCTTTCCTAGTTGGACGTATATTTATGCTAGAAGGAACGATGGGCATAGGGTTTACGTGCAACATAGTTCCTTTTAACATAAATACGTCCAATTGTAGTTACGGCTCTATTATTTCGGGCTGCACAGTTTGACAGACAAAATGGCATTTCCGCCTTCAGAGAGGCCAAGATCTGACAAAAAGTTGTAACAAAATAATGTTACAAAGAAGAGCCAACACACTGGCTAAACTTAATGACAATTTTTTGAGCGAAAGTTCTCTCCTGTTGGAGGCCTTGAATGATGTCGTTCACTAGACGAAGGAATGTAACTCTATTCCAGGGTTGCAAAATTGACTTAAATCATTCAATTTTTTATGGCATATGACCATGCAAATTGTGTCCAAAATTATAATCATTACTGCGTGTAATTATAGGATACATCAGTAATTTTTTTAGGCAGAACAGTTTGTGAAGGGAAATTTTGTAATGCTGTTTTGCAACCTACATTTTGCAATAGGAAACTCCTATTTCTGGCTCTCCCACAAAAACACCCGTTTACATAGTAATCCTATGGCACGCACGCGGTTTTGAAAGTGAGCCACAAATTGCGGTTCTATATTGCAAAATGTAGTTACATTCTTTCGACTGAGAAACTGCGATATTTCCTCCTAAAAAATGTATCCTTTTTGGACGGTTTCACAGTGAAAGCGCTTAAATCTACTTAAGACAATTGAAAGTGATTTCTCAGCTGAAGGAGGATTCGCACCCTGAAACTAAACGTGGACGACTACTCTGCCGTGCTGAGTAAGAACGCCGTATGAAAATTCGAATGTTGCCAAATTTCCTTTCAGAAAATATGCATTTTTGAAGAACGTTATGAATATTTATCCTTGAAATTTTCAGAATTTTTAGATCAAATTTCGATCAAGATCCTCCAAAAAATTGAGGGAGAAATACTCATAATTTTTCCTAAGAATTCGTTGTTTTTCGAAAGAAATTTGGCAACACCTGATGGCTTATGCGGCGTTTTTCCTTAGCACGGCAGTAACTGAACTGCTCGCCGGTGAAACTCTTGAAAAACACCTCAAACAGTTGTTCATTTTCTTGTAGCCTGGTGTCTGCGTTGCTGTCGCCTAGATTCGCTCGGTAACTTAACTGAAAGAAGTAATTCCGAGGAGTTTCTTCGGCAAACTGTTTAGGTAATAAAGGCGTCCTCAGTAATTATTCAAAAGAGGAATGCTTTGCAAGCAACAAAACAATGGATGCTCCGGGGCCGGAGCAAGACTCAGCGCTGTTGTCATCTTGGAGTCTCATTCTTCCGTTTTTAAGACGTTACAATAGAGAATTTGCAGGTTTCTGAAATTTTGTGAGTTTCATCTTGAAAATGATAATACTAGAAAAACTGAGTACGAGGACACGCTTGGTTTCTAAATTAAACATTTATTATTGGAGGAAATACGAAAAAATAACCTAATCTGCTAAAATACATGTGTTTAAATGGAAAAGGCCGCCATATGACATCATAAGGCGGCACATTTTATCACTTTTTAGTCAATATTTCTCTAATTTCCCATGTTAGAAAAAAAATTATGAAAAATACTGCTAACTCAGCTCATTAGGCTTTCTCAGATGAGGCAATAAAATGTTTGTGTGCAAATTCTCTATTACACTGATCGAAGAGTCCATTTGGTTGCAGCGGAACTATCAGTCGAACGTATTCATATTATAAAGAACTATTTGCGAATGGACCTAATCAAAAGGAGTTACGTAGCATGAGCATGTAACCAAGAAAACCGTACGCACGAGATTCTTTTTTCACGTCTTTTCACACAGTTCCTTTTAGCATTAATGCGTCCATTTAGACTGGATTTTGCAATTAGGAACTACAATTTCTGGCTCATCCGTAACAACACTTTTGAGAATAGGGAAACTAGTGGCACATACTTTGTTTTTAAACTGAGCGAGAAATTATAATTCCTGATTGCAATAAGGAGTCCGATTATTCCTCTTTAGAGCTTGGTCTGACGGGGTGGCAATAAGCATATTTTTAGTTTTTTATAGTTTATTTTTGGTATGAGAGCAACTTTGCTGAAGAGAAATCAAAATGCAGTCCAAGAATATTTGTAGGTCGTATGACTGCATATTAAATGTATAGTTATTTTAAAAATGACGAAATTTGCTAAACTGCTGTCATGCTCATGAGGATAGGGCACTTCTTGAAAGTTGGAAACACTTTTTTCCTCCATTTAAACGTATGTAAAACAATCGAATCTTGGTAAGGCAGCTTGCCACACCTAAGATCGATATTTCTAATGGATTTCAATGGAGGAAAAACAATGCTGCCAACTTGAAAAATCGCCACTGTTCTGCGGAGAAGGCAACGTCTCTTCACAGTGTAATTAATCGAGGCGGGTTTCGCTTTTAATTTTTTTTCTTTTTTTAAAATTTGATTTGATCCGTTTGATTACGCCGAGAACGGACGCTACCAAGCAGCAAACACGCGTAAAAAAATGATTGGAAAATCGGATGAAAAGATAAGACAATGCTGCTTGAATTGATTGGTATTTAAAGACCTGCATCAATTAATTGATCAACAGCAATTGAAACTTTGAGCTTTCGGAAAGGCGCTGAAGACGGGAAAAGGAGGCGCCGGGCCGGGAGGCTGCTTTTGATGTTCCCGGCAACTTTGCGCTTTTCTCTTAAAGTGTCTGCGCCCCTTCATTTCTTTCTCCGTTTCGCCCGTTGCAAGAGAGGGCTAGATCCAACCGTCGGGGAAAGGAACCCAGGAATGGTTATAATTTTGTTCAAAGAATCGTAATGGGTTCATTTCATTGGCGAAATCCGCTTTTGGTCTCAAGAGAGACTGGAAAAACGAATCACGGACCGTGGGAGTGGCGCGGAAAATTAAAGTACATTTTAACATTAAACCGATTGCAGGGATACATTTCGACGACGTTTTGCGATAAGGAGCTAATATTAATATGTCCTCCATGAAAAAGGTCATCTGCACGGGGAAACCACTGGCATATATGGACTACATTTTACAATGAAGAGCTAAACTTCCTGGCTCATCCAGGAAAACTTTTATGAGCATAGGGAAAATAGTGGAGCAAGTGCTGTTTCTAAACTGAGCCAAATATTGCAGTTCCTAAAAAAATGTTTTGTTTTTTATCCACCTGAGGAGGGCTGCGGTTTTAGCCAAAACGTTTCGGTGTCATTTGTGTAAAAAAACTTGCTACCCGCTGGATTGTTACATATTATATTATTGTAGTTTTCTAAATGCATAATGTACTCCATATGTTTTTTCTCGAATGAACCAGAAATTGTAGTTCCTTACTGAAAATTGTAGCTGAGAATATTTCTGAGACGTGAACTTCAGAGTGTGTCAAGAATGACGTATACTTCCCTCTTTTACATCACAATTTTCAGAGCAAAATTCCTACTGGAACAACTGACTCTTACTGAATTGCTTCCAGTTTGCTGGTGGAAAATTAGGGGTTTTTTGGGTAATTCAAAAAGAAAGGATATACTTGTGATTGTTTTCATCTGTTGTCTCGTTCTTTGAAGACGAGTCGGACTGCGTTTTGCAATTTGAAACCACAGTAAGCTCAGTTTAGAAACGACGTATTCTATATGCACATGAGTTCTTATGAGGATGAGCTAGAGATTATAGTTCCTAATTGCAAAATGTAGTCCAGTTTAGCCTCATGCAATCGAACTTATTTTTCATGCAGATGAACTGGATGATACAGAAAGGCGCCTCGTCACATATGGATCGCATTTAGCAAAAAGGAACCAGCGCATAAGAACACAAATAGGACATAAATGAGTGAGCATAAAAACATGATAATAAAGACTATAGATAAACCATGAAAATAAAAATAAAGGACTTTTTTGAGGAGCAGTTTTCAACTTGATTAGCTGCACCTTCTCTCCCGTCAGCAATTTAAAGTAGAGAAAGAATATATCCCATGTGATAATGGGTGCCGTACATTATCACTAACATTCTGCTTTATGCATTATTCAAACTTCACACCTGTTTTAATCGGTTCGGTTTTGATGCGACTTGGGTTCCCTTAAATTTCGATTTATATCGATCGTTCCACGCACGCATAAATGGGCATGGGCAAAGCCCAATTCCAGCGACTTAGGAATATCGGCGATAAAAGGCGGAGGCGCTTTCTCACGGATGGCGACGTCGATAAAAGGTTAGACGCCGAGTATCGCGTTTCAATTTTTGAATGCGGCGAGAGGACTTTGTCAACTCGGGCTTGCTTAGACTCAACTTGAGAAAATTAAATTACCACCAACGAGAAAACGCAACGGAATATGCAATGAGCTCCACTTGGAGCCTCGCGTGCAGCAGTAGCGAAGCGTGAATAATCGACTATCGATTTTTCCCGCTTTGAGTCCGTAGTAAAAAATCGATTATTATAACACACACTGTTAATCGATCCTTTTTCATGGGTTTAAATGGGAGAGTGAATCGATTGAGTCGGCTCCGGCCGATCGAGACGCCATTGCCATAGGCAGTTACTTAATGTAACTTCCGAGCTAACTTTCGGCGAATGCAATCAGATTCAAACGAGCAGTTCCACGGTATGCTTAATGAATTTAAGTGTAAATATTTACGAGGACAGTTGAGCATTACGACTCAACTTGTAAAAGGTTGTGAGAAAGTACCGACTGCATTCCCTCCGAATTAAAGGTAGAGGAACATGCTTGCTTTTGGGCTTTGGAAAACATTTAAGTCATTGATTTACTTGGAACTTGACTCCAGTCTGGCAGATTTCAGTCTTAAATTCGAGTCGTTGTACTCTCGGAGGACGAACATGCACAAGAGGGAACGGAGAAAGAAGTAGGAGAAGAGGGAAAAACATAGGGTAAAAAAGACAAAAAAATATTTTCTCGCTCTTCCTATTATTATTTTTCTCTTTCATATCCTTCTCTTCTTTTCAATCTCTTTTTCTTCTAACTTCGCTGGAAAACTTAATCCTAGCTTCTTTATCCTAATGGATGCCGTCACATGATACTGCCTAATGAGTAAATGTAAGAAAAGTAAAAAGATACGTAAATAGATTTAAAAGTAGATTTAACTGTAATTTATCTCTCTGAAGCGTTATCAATCAGCGATTCATTTTAAAGGCGTGTCTTCTAGGAGATTTGATTAATTTGTCATAACACCTCGCACAGCTTTTTTTTTTTTTTGGTTACTAGAAGGATGGACAGGTGCAAAGAATACCCTTGAGGGGTGTTTACCTTCCAGTTTCCGCGAGACTGAGTATGTGGGACCTCGAGTACAACTACAAATACATTTCATAAATCGCAAATACCTTCTCGCTGGCTTATTCGGTGGTTTCCATTTAAAATTGAAATTCATCAAATCTCAGATACCTTCAAATTCTCTAGTATTCAGTAAAGAACTACACGTAAAAGCCCTAACAGCAAAGGCAACGAAGTACCAAATGCTGCTCCCGCCCTCCCACGGCTGCTTTAAAGCCCATTAATTTTAATCCCAATCCTCTTCCGAAAAAAGAAAAAAAATAAAACCTAGACCAGTTCCTGGCTAGAGCTTTAGCGCTCACGACAGCAGCGATTTTCTTCGATTCCGGAGGCGTACACTACACATAACTTATAAACTTTAGCGGTCGGCGAGGGTAGTTAACCCCCCCCCCCATGGGCCGCCACGTCTGCGCCTCGGAATTCCTGATACATTGCGGAGCGTGAGTTTTTATTTTTCAAAACTACAGTCATCAAAAGCGCCCCCTCCCACGGTGCACTTTTTCTCATCTCCTTCAGCACGAATTGATACAACCGCAGTTTTCCTTGGAGCCACCAGCCCCCCGCCCCACCCCCCTCCCCCNNCGTCGGTGTGATATCCGCGGCACGTTCCGTATGTGTGGACGTGCCGACGCGACGGGGAAGTAGCCTGATTCGATTACCCCCCCCCTTCGTCCCCGCTGCATCGTCCCCACATCGCTGCAGCAGTGACCCGGCGGAAAAATATGGACTGCACCTTTATGGTTGGCAAACAGGCACGGTATTATTTATTTTTTATCGCTCCGAAAAATTAACCCGGCGTTATCACCTGCGAGACCCGATCGAGTGTGAGACACGTATGCTCCCGTGCTCAGGAGGAACGCCGTATGAGCCTTCAGACGTTGCAAAGTTTCCCTCGATAAGAACTGAATTTACTGGAGAAATTATGAATACTTTCCCCCCTAAATTTTCAGACAATTGTTTATGCAATTTGTTCTAAAATATCTAAAAATTTCAAAGAAAAATATTCATGAATGTCGTCAAAATACACGTTTTATCAAGGGCAATTTAGCGACCCTCGAATGTTCATACGGCGTTCTTCCGTAGCACAGCCGTATGGTCTTTTCGACTTTTTCCCCAATCTATGTTTTGGCGGGAAATCCGGCGAGAAATTTGCGCGTCGAAAGGGGTCCGTCGCGAATGAACAGACTTTATTTTGAAGCTGAGAACTTTATCATTCGCTAGAGGTAGTGCAATTCATCCATATTCGAAGCTGATCTGCGTGTGATTTTAAAGGTAATTTGGAATTTTTGAAAATATCATCAATGGTGTGATCCATCGCGTATGAGCACATGCCATTTTGTCTCCTTATCTTTAAGTTTAACTCAAGGTTTCATAAAAGTTGCACTGACTGGGCTAAGGCCGGTTCAAATTTACCAAAAATGTGTTTTTGCAAACATTTAAGAATTGAATTGGTAGCACATCCTGAAGAATGAAGCTGCTGCTGCAAGAATGAAAATTGGCCGTGATCTCCCACAGTTATTTGTAATGTCTCACATTTCAACACTTGGACTTCATTTTACAATTGTACCGTGTCGCGCAAAAACCGCTGATGTCCATTTTCTCTGATTTCGAGAAAACTGCAAAAAACTGTAGAAGTCTTTTAAATGTGGAATGAAAAAATGTTCAAAAGTTAATTGTTACAGGAGTGGATTGTAGGAAAGGATCCCACAACAGTCTCAGTCAACAGTCAACAGTCTCCAGCTTCTCTTCTGTCCATGTTGGAGTAATTAAAAACAAAGGGCACTGGGTGGACAATTTGGACATTAGCGGTTTTCGCATTAATCGTGAAAATCTCCAAGTTTTGAAGCTGCTTGCTTTCTTCGCAATTCATTTTAAAGGTATCAAAACTGTAGAAACGTTATTGAATACGGATGCTAGGACTTGGTGAGTTTTTGGACTACCGCTCTCCTTTTGTGTCGTAGTACCTTTATTTATTTAATTAAGAGGAAAGCTCCGTACTCTCATATGCCTTTCATTCTTAATATTTCGGATCGTCCTCAATTTCGTATGATGCTGTGCAACACCTCTGTTGCAGGATAGTTGTTGTTATAAGAGCCGTGGCTGGCGAGGGAAGCGATCAGCGCGGTACGCGCACTGCCGCCTTCAAACCTAACAGGAATACCTCACGCATTGCGCAATGCGTGAAGTATCCCTGTTAGGTTTGTAGGCGCCAAGGCGCGTGTCGCACTGGCAGCACGCCGCGCCGCTACGCTCTGTGTTCGGCTTTGATATTTAGACTCGCGGAGTCAGCACTTTTACACTCATGATTTTGAAATGTTCGCACACTCTGCGTGGATTATTCTAATATAAGTTGATGGGGAAAAATATGTATTGAATGAAAATATAATGTGTGTTTTGTTAATATTAAGGTGGTTCCGTGTCAAAAATGATTCTGCAAAGTGATTTCTGAAGCAAATTAATTTTTCTTTCATATTTTGTGCTTTTACTGTGCCGCAGAGTGGTGTATGCGCAACCAAGCGCTCAAAATTGGACGTATTTGACTCTACAAGATCGATTCACAAATAGATTAAAACCAAAGATTGTTTAATTCTTTTTTTTGCCTTCTTTATTCACTGTACCACACTACTATGGTTTCTTGACATTCATATCGATGCCATCGCTTGGAAAGGGTTTGCTACATTCTACAAATATAAATAATTTTAAAATAAAGTAATATTTTCATTTCAAAAAGAAAGAAAAAAGGGCATTTATTAGGTGCATTTTATATCGAAAATAATGATAGAAATAAAACCAAATATTCACCAATGACAATTTACCGATTATGCGGCATATAATGCGACATTAGCTGTTTTTGTACGAGTTGGACCACGGCTCTCCCTTAAAAGCAGTTCAAAAGTAAAAACAAAAAACAAAACAAATAATTTCACCACATTAATGTTTGTGTCTAACCTCCAAGAGTATTAAAACCCAAAAATCTCAAAATTGAAAAAATTGAAATTGGCAGTTTTTGCACGATACGATTCAATTAGCCAACTGGTATTTTTGTCTCATCATCTATCTACATACGCAGAATTGTGGAACATACGTTGTTTCTAAAACGAATCAGTAAACGCAGTTTCTCACTGAAAAATGCAGTCCAATTTTGACCACTGATACTTGGTATGCTAAGGGAAAACAAAAGTCACTTTACAATCTCAAAACATTCAAGATTCAAACAGCTCGCGGATCGGACATACTTCAGGGGCAGTTTGGCAACAAAGCTGATACATTTGATCCGTTGATACGTTAGCATTGAGACGCATACGGATATACGAAGGAACGGAAAGTCTAGAACAAATGGCAAAATCCGGATTAACAACTTTTTCAACGGAGTTTAAGTTAGACAGACGTGGCGCAAGCCATGAATGAGGTAAGTAGGCTAGCTGTTGCTGATAAAAAAGGACGCAGAAGTTGGGTTGAATCTCCGTTTTCGAAGGAAATATACTGAGCTTCTGACTTCGTACTTGTGTTGCCAAATTTATTTAAATTTTAATACATCAACTTATTTCAATATTTTGGCAAGGAATTAGTAATATCACAGGAATTAGTAAACTTAAAATAAACAAATAACCAGTCTTCGACCTTAAATGTGCTCGGCATGGTGTAGTATTGTCAAGCCAATTAAAGCCACAAAAAGCATAGGGAGCCTAAAAAAAACCCGGAAAAACTCCTAGAAAATGTCAAAGTCCTGCCTTCAAATTAGTGAAATCCTCCACTGCACAGTAGCGCGTGGAAGCCAAAGCTCCTTCAACTTTAACGACGCAACCAGGACAGCGGCTGAACACGAATAGTTGCATCAAGGCGTTACTAACGCCGGCATCCCTGCACATGTATTTGCTCCCTCTCTCTCTCTATGTGCATGGAAGATTTGAGTATAGATATAGAGGTGGACTCTCAAAGTACCGCGCGATGTCCCTCCATTACGGCCTGAACTTGGAGAGCTTTTTTTGAGCTAAGGAGTAGATTTCAGAGAAAATCAGTGGCAGTATCGTATTTTTCGTAGAATGCTACAGATGATAAAGTAATTAAAACGGACACCAATGACTCATCGTCAGAGAAACTACGAGCCTCTTGCAACGCTGCGTCGGTGGAGAACTTTTGGCCACCCAAGCTCTTCTTTAACGCAAGAAAGAGATGAAAATCGCTTAGAGGAAGGACCGGTGAGTACCGTGGATGAGGAAAAAGGTCCCAATTGAATGAGCCGAACAAGTCTTGAGTCACATGAGCCACATGAGGCCTAGCGTTGTCTTGAAGGAAGAACACTTGACGAGACAAAAGACCGGGCCGTTTTCGCTTGATCGCTGACTTAATTTTTTGCAAAACTTCACAATATCTTTCGGCATCGATCGTTTTTCCTCTCTCCAAGAAATCGATCAGTAATATTCCTTGAGCGCCCCAAAACACCTTAGCATGTACTCGTCTGAGGAGCTCCGCCGCACTCGAATATTTTGGACACGCAGTGACGAGAGGTGGGTGCGAGAAAAATGACGTCACTCGCGAACCGGTAAACCAAATTTAAAAAACGAAGACTTTTTGAAAAGCTGAGAGTATGGCGGTAAAAACGACGTTTACCGATTTAATTTATCAGTGGTTGAATCGATTTAAAAATTTCACTGAATTTTATCGCTAGCACAAAAAAAATTCAGTGAAATTTTCGGACGGCGTCGTTGAACAATTTTTGTGTAAAAAAATAAAATGGCGGCAGAAATTTTGGAACGTCACATGCCGCTTGTGATACTTTTGATACTATTAGGAGATAAATCCGTCCCCGATCCTTAAGAATCCGTTTAATACCTATCATAATTTCGGGTCATTTACTAATCATTCTTCTGGGAGATTGTGGTTTTTATATAGTTTTAAATCAGCTATGTTTATTTCTTTTTGAATTTTTTTTTTTTTTTTTTTATTCAAGCTTTTGATTTTTCTATTCTCGGAAAAATTTCCGAGAGAAATCTGGCAATGTCGGGATGCTCTTACGCCGTTTCGTCATAGCACGGACGAATGTGTCTTTCACTTGATGAACGCAAACAAGGCTCGGAAAATGAGACTGAAGAGCGGCGCTCGGGAAAAAACAATAAGAAAAACACAAAACCGCCCGTACACCCGAACGAGAGGAGACAAGTTATTCCCTCGCACTGCCGCGCCGCGCCGGGCAGAAACCTCCCACCCGCATAGGATTCCCGCTCGGTTTACGCGGTTTTCGCTCGGCGAGGCAGCATACTTGGAGGGCTTAAGACAAGCAACACGGAGCTCATTATCTGGAAGCTCCTTTTAAAGAGCTTTAAAGAGGTTATTATTTAATTTCTTTCTTTGTTTTCGACGAGAGCAGGCTTTTGTCTGCCAGGACCCGGCCTCGGCTTCGTCGGAGCACACTTTAGTTTCGTGCCGCTCCGTTTGCTCTCTTGCCAGTCGCGCGTCGTGCTTT
Source organism: Bemisia tabaci (assembly GCF_001854935.1). NCBI lineage: Eukaryota > Metazoa > Arthropoda > Insecta > Hemiptera > Aleyrodidae > Bemisia > Bemisia tabaci. Next base: position 1,864,242 of record NW_017566800.1, read on the forward strand.
GCGATAAATCGATCGATGTCCCGTTAAAACCGATGGAAAAGGATCGATTGTTCGAGTGTTGGCGACAAAGACCTTGCTAATAGATTCTTCATCATTGTTTTAAATAAGAAGAAATCGATAGTTAGCGATTCACGCTTCGGCGTTTCGTGTCGTTCTTTGCGATAAATTGATCGATCTCCCATTTAAACCAATGGAAAAGGATCGATTAATCGAAGGTTCGCGACAGAGACCTTGCTAATAGATTCTTCATCATAGTATTAAATAGGAAGAAATCGATAGTTAGCGATTCACGCTTCGGCGTTTCGTGTCGTTCTTTGCGATAAATTGATCGATCTCCCATTTAAACCAATGGAAAAGGATCGATTGTTCGAAGGTTCGCGACAGAGACCTTGCTAATAGATTCTTCATCATAGTATTAAATAGGAAGAAATCGATAGTGAGCGATTCACGCTTCGCCGTTTCGTGTCGTACTTTGCGATAAATTGATCGATCCGCGATTTAAGCCCGAGAAGGATCGATTATTCGAGTGCTTGCCGCAAGGACCTTAATACTCGATTTAACACCATAGCTTCAACTGGGAATAAATCGATGACTGATGTTGTACGCTTCGCGATTCCGTGTCGTACTAAGTGATAAATTCATTGATCTTCCACTTAAACCAATGGAAAAGGATCGATTATTTGAGTGTTCGCGACGAGGGCCTTAATAATCGATTCTTCACCTTAGTTTTAAATATAAAAAAATCGACGGTTAGTGATTCACGCTTCGCCATTTCGCGTCGTGCTTTGCCATATATAGATTGATCTGCTAATTAAACCCGTGTAAAAGGATCGATTATTCCAGTGATAGAGAATGATTTACGCTTCACCATGTCAAGTCGCGCTTTGTGACTTATTGATTGATCTGCGCCATTGAAACCACGAAAACAGGGCAAACCAGAAAAATTCAAAGCATTGTCTAGCTCTATATCGAGTTAATAAGGCATGAGAAGGAACTAGGCGGCTTGAATGCCATTAGGCCCATTTTTGTTAAATCCGTCCGTAATATTTAAAATTTAGATTAATATTTTTGAACGATCAAGGAAAATTCACAAACAATTGTAAATGAAAATGTTCGCTGGATTTCTTCGGAGAAATTAATGAAGCATGATCGCCGATTTAAAAATCGGAATTCCGTATTTTGCGACTGAAACCATCGACGTAATGTCGGGCTGGACACCGAGACGCGCTATAAAAAACCCTTGCATTATTTCTTGGGGCAAGGTTCAAAGCACCAACTGGAGGAAAATATTCTCCCCTCGGAGCACGGTCGAAAAATATCGATCCTTCTTAATCGAATTCGATTTTCACCTGCCTGCCCCTTTTCATCACAGTTGATTCGTGGTTCCCCCGAGGGATAGAGCCTCACCACCAGATTCGTAATGATTGCTTTAATGCTCTCTTGCCCCTCCCCCACCCCCTCACTGCCACCGCAACGGGAAATCCCTCGGCGTATGTGGGACTGATCCCTACGAAGATGTCTGACATGTGGTAATTACCGCCGCCACTGGAAACTGGGAGGGGGTTGCGCTGGAACCTTCCCCTGTCTACTCGAAATTACGCTGCGCGCCCCCAAATCACCTAAGTACAGTTTTAGTCACTCCGGCTGCCATTAAAATTACCTCTGTGGTTTCGGTGTGTCCGGGTTTGGGCACTTATCGTCTCATTATGTGTGCTAAAAAGTAAAGTAAATTTAAAGGAGCTTTCCAGTCATCAGTAAGTCTGGCATTGCTTTGAGACCTTCGATCGGTTAGATTTCATCATGGCACAGGTTCTACAGCACGGAAAACATCAACATAAAACCAGTGGCAAGGTGTGAATGATCGAGTTCGACACTTCCCCATTCGTAGCTGTGGAAAAGAATAGATTATTGAGGCGTTCGTTGTGAACACCCTGATTATTGATCCTATTCCATAGGTTTAAAAGGCAATCGATGTATCGCAAAGCACACCGCGCCACACTGAAAATATTAATATGCTGTTTAAGCGCCTAGGATGTCCAAAATGTGTCTGGTGATCCCAAGATGCTGCCTTTACTACCCTGGCAGCTAAATTTACATTCTATGAATGCAAATTCAACTGCGTGGGCAATCAAGGCAGCATCTTTCGATCACCAGACATATTTTTTGACATCCTAGGTGCTAAAACAGCATACCATTTTTCAGTGCCTTACATGAAATTAAAAATATCTCAGTACAGTCACCAAAACACTAAATGAAATGATCCGATTTCAGTGTGGCAGGTTGAGGAGCCGCGTCGTTGTTAATAACGCCTTGATGCAACTATTCGTGTTCCGCGGCTGTCCTGGTTGCGTCGCTGAAACTGAAGGCGCTTCGGCCTCCACGCACTTCAGTGGAGGATTTCACTGAGTTGAACCTAGGATTTTGACTTAATCTCGAAGCTTGACATTCTTTAGGGGTTTTCTATGATGCTTGTGGTTTCTAGTGGCTTGACCGCAATCCTTCATGCCGAACACATAGTTTTTGCGATCAAACAGGGAAAAATTGATAGCCAAGGTATTTATCACTCAAAGCATGGCGAACAAAATAAATTTTATACAAAAAGATCTAAATGACACCCCAAAAATAATTTTCCGCGATTCTCGGTCAAAATTCTTGGTCAGTTTTAAACTATAATAAATATCCCTTTGGACAAATTGAATGCTTTCGATGATTACACACATGATACATGATCCAAATACCGCTCACGGGCGAAGTTGTTTGCAAATTACGAAGAAAAGACTTTTCAAAAAGGGTGTTCTTGACGTATAAAACGATTTCTCTCCGCATTATTTTCTGCAAATCTCTACGTGCGCTGAAATCTCGCATTCCCTCAAACCGGGAGGGGGCTGGAAATAAATTCTTTGAGATGCGCAGAAAATAATGTCACACGATGACACATCATTACCTTTATGCGTCAATCTCGCGCCTCCGGTTATGGGATGCAATGTTCTTCGGAGAAATGTACCTTCTAGAGGTAAGATCGACGGTTTCTCTTCCATTTACGACGAGCGATTACGTATTTGACACGTCTCTGTAAGAATGCGGATTTGCAATAGTTTCACCCCTCGACTGGTGCGAAAAACAACATAAAACTGACAATATCTCATTACAATCACGGAAACACGAAACAAATCGATATGACCTCAGTCAGTCTATTCGTTGGAGAGACGTAAGACTGTTAGTAACTCATTGATGCAACAATTCGTGTTTCACCGCTGTCCCGGTTGCGTCCTTCAAATTGAAGGCGTTTTGGCTTCCATATGTAGGGAATAGATTCACTCACCGCGGTGAGTTTGAAGCCAGGATTTTTATTTTTACTCTAAGTTTTGCGGTTTTATACGTTCAGGTTACCTTGAGTTTTACTCTGCATATTGACATAAAATGTTGGTTAATTTTTCTCACTGTGTACATGTCACAGACTAATAGGAAAACTTGGCATTTTGCAAAATGCGTAGGTAAATGGGAATCATGTTCGCTTATTTGCCTGGGCTTTTTTGAAAATGCCTGGTTACTGCTATAGAAAATGCCTAGGCAAATGGCGAAATTTCAATGCTTTCGCTGCCTTTTTCCGTATTTGCCTGAGCATTTTGCAAAATGTCAGATTTTCCTATTAGCTTGCGACATACACATTGCGTAGAACACAAAGACAGCGTTAGTAGCGCGGGGTGACAAACTACCCCTGAAAAGGAGACGGGGCAACGTGGCTTTGAAAGAGCGCTGCGCCGCGCCGCGAACGGTCCAATAATCGGGCAATCGCTCTCATAAATTGACAAACATTCCCTCAGTCAGCTCCCACTTCGCAAGTAACTGGACTTGTGACCGGCGGCTGCATCAACGATGAATTCATCGCAACAATGGCCCGGTAATATCTTCCAGTCAACCGCTCCAACGGCCAAACAGGGAGCCACCGCCGCGCCGCAGAGGCGAGGGACGGGGTACAGGACGGAGGAGGAGGAGGGGGTAATAAAGACCCCGCACTATCGACTGGAGGGCACGCGGGCAGTTTGCGGTCACTCCGAGCCCCCGACCGACGCCAAACCGCCCGGAAATGACGTAGGCTTGAGACCTTGATCGCCAGTTGCGACCCATCCAACGCTTCCGGGCCAAATTTAATGAACGGAAGTGCTCCGATGCGCTTCTCAAGAAGTCCACTGCCCGCCAAGATTCCTGATAAGCCGAAGTATGACGCACTCAAATTGTGGAACTCCTAACATGTGTCGGGTGACGATGCATTGAAAAACCTGAAGAAAAACAAGAGGAAAAAGGAAAGGAATAGAGAGAAGAGGGCGCAGAGGGAGACGAGAAGGTAGGAGGAGGAGAGGAAACTGAAGAGGAATAAAAGAATATAAAAAAAAGGAAGAAGAAGAAAAATGAGTGTCTTTTTTTCCCTTTTCCTCAACAAGAAAGAAGAATTTTCCGGGAAATTTATGGATATTTTGTCCGCAAAATTTAAAAAAAAAAAATTGATTCCCAGTTCAACTAAAAATAATCAACGCAACTAATAATTTATTGTACTATCTAACAATTAAACAATTTAAAAGGAAAATAGTAATACCTTTCCTCAAGGGGGAAATTCGTCGACATTCGAAAGTTAATGCGGCGTTTTTCCTTATCCGACAGCTTGGGTCTAGATATGCATTCATTGCTTGCTACGAGCGAGGAAAAGTGAAGAAGCCTTCAGTTCTTCAAGTATGGAACATGGACAGCCGTCGAACACGAGTAGTTGTATCAAAGAGTTGGTATCGATGTTGGGGCCCTGCTCTCATTGGCATCACCGGATTCCCGCCATTTAAATCTATGTTAAATAATCGATTCTTGTCGGAGCACCTGGCCCCTCCAAGAATCGATACATTTCCATAGGTTTAAAGGGAGAAAAAACAATGTTACCAATTTGCTGGATCCGCCAATTTCTCATGTTCACCGATACCCGAAGATTCCCTGGAGACGAAGGCACGGGCAGGGCCCTCGAAAAGCGTTGGAAAATAATTATTGTGCGATTGATTGTTTAGAAAATATGGATCTTTATCATGCACAGGACTTTTTACTAAGATTATAAATGGGGTTGAATGTAGCTTTAGGGGTAGATTTGAGGTTTAGAATAGAATTTTATGTCCGTAAAACTAACCTCCGATTTAAGACCTCGTTGAAAAGCGTGAATTGGTATGTTAAGAACAAACCTGAAACAAAAAAACAAAATTCACAATTAAACCACTATATCAGGTCATATTCTCAGAAAGCGATATCACCCTGGTTTAAATTGGCGATAGGAGCTGCGTTTCAAAATACCATAGGAGTTCTTATTGCCGACTAAAGAAGGCTATTGAAAATCATATAGCTGGCTGTAGAAAGCGGAGCAAATCATATAGCCGAGCTATACGACGCTATAGAAAAGTTTACAGTCAGGCTATAGTTCCTTTCGCCGGGTTTTAAACTTTATCGCCATTGGCTATAAAAGGCTATAAGAAATTGTGTAGAAATTCGTGTGCTTTGGAAATCATCAAGTTTGATACGGAACTACCTTAATATTTACAAAACACACATTATATTTTCCTTTACTACATATTTTTTTTCATCAATTACAATGGGAATAATCCATACAGAGTGTGCAAACATTTCAAAATCATGAGTTGAAAAACGCTGACTCCGCGAGATTAAATATTAGAGCCTAACACAAAGCGGAGCGGCGACGCACTGGCGCCTACAAACCTAACAGGGATACTTCACGCATTGCGCAATGCGTGAAGTATCCCTGTTAGGTTTGTAGGCGCCAATGCGCGTTTCGCACTCTCTGCCCGCCCGCCGCGCCGCAGCGTGCCACACTGAGAAAAAACTATGGCTTATAAACCTATTAGAGGTAAATATGGAACACCACTAATAGTAGTACCTCTACATATAATAATAGCACATATACCTTAGTTATGGTCTCTGTACCTTAATTAGGTACAGAGACCTTAGTATGGTTCACAGACCGAGAATCATTAGTTTATTTACGACTATTATAGGTGTTCCATATTTACCACTAATAGGTTTATAAACCATAGCTTTTTCTCAGTGCACGGCGTCTGAAGCAACTATTTCACACCAGAGGTATTGCACAGTATCATAAGAAATCGAAGGCGCTCCAACATATTAAGAATGACAGGCATCCTTCAAAAGTACGGATCTTTCCTCGCAAAATAAATCAAGATACTACGGCACAAAAAGAGAGCGGTAGTCCAAAAACCATTTAAGTCCTGGTATCCGTATAAACTTTATCGTCTGGCTGTTGCTTAATCGTCATCGGCTATAAAAGGCTATAAGAAATTGTACAGCCGGCTACAGAAGCTATTGAAAATCTTACAGCCGGCTTTAGGTCTATGGTATTTTGGAACACAAAGTCTACTGCCAATTTTTACCAGGGCACTATCGTGTTCTTGCGATGTATTGTATGAGAGGCTTACATCACCGATTGCACACACCAATTTTCCCCTATCATTTTCTCATGGCTCCGGGTATATTTCGTTCCTTGGCGAGTTGAGGTTTTCTTGACGACTACGATTATGATGATGGTTCTTCCTAGTTTTTTCAGGTCTTAAACACCATAATTTGAATTTCCAGGACCTCTTTATGCAACGCGCAGGCAGGATAAGAAGGATAAACTTTTGTGCATGAATATCTGCAAAGTGCGTGGTCTCGGAACCAAAGTTTTTGGGTACAGGAATAAAAAATGGGCTCAGGTAACAAAGAACGTCAACTGTAACCTAGACGTTTGTTAATTTATCGGGAATTTCAGTTATTTTAAGCTGGTTTCGGTTTATATGACTGGAAACTTTCGTTACTTGTTGAACCGAAAATAAATTCTTCCAAGTGGGAACATTTGTTCATCTTGCGATAAAACACCAGTTCAATGGGTGTTGCATAACAGCTCATCTTTCCTGTCATTTTACCTCTCGAGTGTTTCAATCCTGCTTCCCATCCATCATTTGCCTTGCAGCAGCGACACATATTTCCGATCCGCTGTGCACGATTCACCAACGGCAGCGAAGCTGCATCCAAGTATCCTCAACTTGTCGCCCTCTAGACAAAAGGGCGTATCTACACCTTGCAATGAACCCTGGTTTCCATACAATTGAATGCTTTTCCGGGCTCATCTCAATATGTAGTTACGTCTTTTCGTGAGCCGTGCAACGATTTGTCGCGGCGTCATCAAATCTCGCGGAATTCCACCCACCTGAAATCAGTGGCGAGGCGTGATGGATCGATTATCGATGTTACCTCATTTGAAGCCGGGGGAAGAAATCGATTAATAAGGTGTTCGTTGCGAGCTCACTGTTTATCGATCCTTTCCCAAAGGTTTAAATCGTAGATCAATCGACATCGCAACGCACTGCTTGAAATCCTGTCTTGAGGTGTATTTTCATCCGAAGCGTACGATAACGGTGGCGAATTATGACGGAACGGCCCCCGGGAGGGGTTGAAGCGCGTTCCGCTCTCGCCGCCAGAGGGCGCCACGAACCGAGTACCCGGAACCGGGGAGGACATTCGGATCCAATTACACGGATTTTAATTGGAATTTTTTTCCGTCCACAAATATTCCGACGACGGGATGATGCCCTTGTTTTTTCCCGCTCGACGTCGCGTCATTTCGCGCCCTGCGTTGCCGGAAGATGCGAGAATATCATCGCCTTCCTAATCAAAACCCGTGTCGAAATGAAAGTTTCTGCAGATTACAAGATCTTTCTTGCCTAAACTCACTTTCAGATCCTCTTTTCCAGGTCAGATCATTTAAGATAACATGGTAGATCGACCAGAACCCTTGGGTACTCTGAAAAATCTATCTTAAGAAGAAGAAATAACCATCCTAAACTAATGCACTTTTGTTTCTCTCGATGTCTCTCAGAAGAATTTTTGAGTGGCTAGTGCAGTGTTGAGAACCTTCATAAGGAGAGAATGGTCACTGCGATTACCACCTTTGATTGGCGTAGCCATCTTAGGCTGAGGGCTGAATGGGGCTTCATAGGGCCCTACAGGGCCAAAAAATGGCGGAAATTGTGGTTAAATTTAAATTCAAAATGACTTAAAACGTAGTTTCATTTGCACATTGCAACGAGACCTTTACTTATGTACATAGTTGTACGGCTAATCGTATGATATTTTCGAGAAAAATCGTCTTAGATATAGTAAGGTTGGCAGCAAGTGCGGTTGATGATAACCGTCTAAGGTTGGCAATACCCTTCTCCCTCCCATCCTGAAAAACCAAAACAGTCTTGTCAGTTGTCGCACACTTTCTTACATTCAGAATGTTAAATCAGCATCTTTCGGTTCAGTGTGATAAAAATAGCATATGCCATAAGGTTCCCTTTGCAGGCGCGTCCTTCTATGGATGCGCCTGAAATTGTAGTTCCTAATGGACCACTAGACAAGGTACGAATTTAAGCAATCTGATACAAGTTTCTTAACCAGAATTTCACGTAAAACACGATTCGCTCAACGAAAATGACTGAAACCCAATTCCTAACGAAGATATTAACGTTTTTACATCACATTGGTTACAAAGAATTTGAACTGCCTACTCACAAGAAACTCAAAGCTCTACGTGAGTCAAATCGCGCACTGCAGCGGTTTCAGCAATCTTCTCAATCGAGCAATGTTCATTTCCTACCATGTGTTGTTCAAACTATAAGTAATTTGCTATAGCTGAGCCAAAGCGTCAAGATTGAGGTTGCCAGATTTATATATCGCAGAGACTGTCATGTTATCTTTAGCACGCGATGTGAATCACGGAGAGCATTGAGTTTTCATGAGCGGGTGGTTTGAATTCACGCATCAAGAATTATTGAATATCTTCGTAAGGAGTTGATTTCGGTAATTTTCGTTGTGCGCATCGTGTTCTACGTAAAATTTTGATCAAGAAGCATGTGTCAGAATGCTGAAATTCGTACCTTGTCTAGTGGTCCATTGTGAACTGTACCCTAGTTAACACGGCAGCGTTGCGGAGAGCTTTCTCGGGCAATCCGCCGATGGTGACGAATACTCACCGGCTCCCCCTGCCGCCGTGACAACATAAACACGCGAATTAGCGCGTCCAGTCGGGCAAGATCGCGCCCGGTCGGGGGGCGGAGGTGGCGGGTAGACGGGGGAGGGGGCGCAGGGGGGACGGTGCTCCTCGTAACTCGCTGAAAATCTGGGACTTATTTTTATGCTGAATGGACATCTACTCAAAAACTCCTCTCCGTCCCGTAAATACTATCTTCATCCAATTATTTGTTTACAGCGTTGCCGCGCCGGCGAGGATTCCGGGCCCGCGCGCCGGGGACGGAGGTGCCGTTTCCGGCGCTCGCGCAACGCGGCTCGCTCCTTTTATCTCTATGCTAAGCCGTTTACGCGTAATGAATCGTCGTCCCGAACGCTCCTTGGAGTGCGCCCGGAAAAAATATAATGGAATAAATCCATTATTTTTCAATTTAAAATCCACTTTTCCCGCGAAATCTGTTCATCTCTCGTTCCCGCAGTTCCTTTCGGACGCCGTGTTTACGATTCCCGATTTTATTTTATTTTTTCATTCATTCCCGATATTCCCTGATTTTTCCTGATTTCAAGGGAGAAATTCTGAGCAAAAATATTTATTGTCGCCGTCTCTAATTTTTGAAATTTATAGACAAAGCGATTGACATAGAAAACGAAGGGAATATGGGGCGATCCTATTAAGTTTAACGGATTACTTTTGGGGACTAAGGTGGAAATGATGGACCAGGGACAATGGTCCCTCGTGGGTTGCTCTTAGTTACGCTTTATTACTTGGTTCCTTTGTAAGCACCCGTTTCCACCAACACGATCGCTTCGTGACCCTACGTGTTCTTTGTCTATCGAATTCAATAATCAGCCCGTTGCATTACATTAATACTCAAATGTCCCTTTCTAAATAAAGAAAATTTTGAATAGTTCCGAAAATTAGAAGGCGCCTTGAGAAAAAAAGGAAGGCGAACAAGAAAGGTGCCTCCGTTTCTCAAGGCGCCTTCAAATAACGATGATACTCCGCAACATACAGGAGTTCGAATAGTGGTATCACGGAAACCTGCTTGTGCGATACGGAGTGTGCTATTTAAATAATGTTGACTGGCATGGAACTAACCGGGCCGATTATTGAAAATGATGGTCACAGCGATAGATAAAGCAGACAAAGAGAAAATGGAGCGATTCTATTGGTTTAAGAAGGGGGGAGGTGCTATAGACTAAGAGGGAAAACGACAGGGTCTCTCTTGGGCTGCCGTTAGTTAGTCTCATACTTACCTACTTTTCCATCTATGTATAGGATTGCACCGTTTTTCATTCGTCTTCTATGTCTATATCGTGTCTCCGTTTGCGACATACTTCCTGTCATACTTCATTTTTCGTTTGAAAATTACTCATTCGTGCCTGTTTCCAAGAAACACATTGGAAAAAACTGGATTTACTACGCCAGCAAAAATAATCGCAGAATACTGCAATTTGCATGTATCACTGATCAGTCGCGAGGCGTGATGGATCGATTATTGATATCACCTCATATAAATATGTGCTAAAGAATCGATTATTAAGATGTTCGTTGCGAACACCCTGTATGTCGATCCTTCCCCATAGGTTAAAATTGCAGATCAATATATCGCAAAGCACGTCACGCCATTGTCATTGATGAATATCTGTATGTGTAAAATAAGGCTCTACCAGTTTTCTATCGGAAATGGTAGTTTTGAAGGATTGAGTCTGGAAGTTAATTTGATATTCAAAAGTTGAAAAATCTGATGGGATCCGGCGGGGCGGCGAGACGACGGGACGGGAACCCCTGAAATCGGGATTACTGCCGCGGAGGGCGGGGGCGGCGATAAGTAAGGGCGCATCAGGCAAATTTTATCGTCGAGGAAGAGGAGTGGCGCTGGAGAAAAGGGTAAAAATACATTGGACTTTCGGGAACGGCGGCGCGGCGCGGCGCGGCGGCGGGAAGAGTTCAGGAAGGGATTTAAACACGGCGGGACAGGGCTCGTTGGATAACGCTTAGCTGGTCGTTCCCTTTATCCGAAACGCTGCCACGCTGCTCATGTCGATTCCCGAAACGGAAGTTTCGGCATTTCAACGAGGTTTCAGGCAGTTATACTGCCGTGATAGGCAAAAACGCCATATGAACCTTCAGGCGTTGCCAAATTTTGATCGAGAAAACACGAATTTCCTGGTAAACTTATGGACATTTGTCTTCCAATTTTTCAGATACATAATACTGTTTGCAATTTTACCTAAGGATTCTGAAAATTTCAAAGAAAAATATTTCTAATTTTCCTGTCCGAAAGATTGGAAGAAAAACATTATACTGCATTGCTAGGGAAAACGCCGTATGAACATTTAAAAGTTGCTAATTTTCCCCTGGTAAAAAAAGTTTTTGAAGAAATTATGCATATTATTCCATAAAATTTACAGATACTTTAGATTAAGGCTTAAAAGAAACCGTCGGAAAAATTGTAAGAAAAATATTCACGGTTTTCCCAATAAATTCGTACTTCATCAAAGGAAATTTGGCAACGTCTGAAGGTTCGTCCGGCGTTTTTTCTTACCACGGCCGTGTACGAGAGTTCAGGAGCGTATTCATAGTCGTTCCTTAAACAATTCCCTTCCTTTGACGGCTTCATATGGTTAACACTGAGATTAAGGGGGCTTAAAGGAAACCGTCAAAATAGCATCTAAAACATGACTATTTTTGCTGACCTTGTATGCAATTTGAATAAAACCTTTAAAGTAGACTATATAGGCATTTTTTCAAAAACCCGTGTTTAAACAGAAGAAATTTGACAAAATTCTAACAGTCATTCGGCGATAATCCTTGGCTTAATGGTAAAAATCGAGGTGTAAAATTCCGATGTATGACTCACACTAGAGTATACACAAGTGCCCAAAGAACCCGAGCGGAACGACTGCGAAATGAAATTCACTCCATAACAAGGTACGGCACTTCCTAAGAAGGGTAAAATCCGCTCCATGAAAGTGTAGGTTATTCCAGAAGAGATCAAATCTTACCCTGCATCCATATCACACAAGTTCTTAGGGCGCTAAATATGGCATCGAATTTCCCTCCAAAAGTATGTTAACAGGGCACGACAGCATGACTGTATAACTCAAAATATTCATCCTAGCCGAAGTGGTAAAACTAGCACGCGTGAACTTGAATCAGCGCGCCTGCGCGCCTTCAACCTTGTGTGACACTTCACGCTTCGTCCCCGAGCTGGTTTAGTTGTATCATAGGTCCGAACCTAACTTGGATCGGCACTACTTGAGTGTACTTCCGTCTCGGTGATTCAGAACATGTATAAATAACACCAAAGACAAAAGAAAACATAACGTGAGCTGTGAATTTTAAGGTAGATTCGTACCTGCCTTAACGTTTATCATAATCACGGATTTTTTTTCCCCATATTCTGAACTGTTTGCGGTTACAAATCATTGAAATTTCTTGAAAGGATTCATTTCCAACGTTGGACTCCAGTAATTCTTTTGAGGTTGGCAAAAATTGCCCTTTCGAGACGCTTTTTTGAGGGCTTCCTTAAACCTCTTTTAGTCACGGTGTAAATCATTTGGGGCATCAAGAGGAGAAAAGCTGTTTAGCCCCTAACACTTTTCCGCCATCCAAATTTTCGCGACATTTTTGCTCATGTCTACTTATCAGTTACCGTGATTTCTACATTAACGCTAGTTTTTCCGATTTTTGTGGTCCTTCCGTTTCCGATTTCGATTTTGACCTGTCAGTTCATGTGGCCGCGAAATCTCACCTCAGACTGGACACATTTATGCTAAAAGAACCATGTTACACGCAAACCCTATGAACACAGTTCCTTTTAGCATAAATACGTCCAACTGTTCATTAAGCCACCCTGAAATTTCAGGATTGTGTCTCGCGTATTGTCACGAACGTGGGGGTGGGGGTGCACCTTCCCAGAAAGATGACGTGATGTAACGCTTGGGCCCTCTCCTTCTGAAAAATTGTTCTCATCAAATTATCAAAGTATCTTGGGGAAAGCGGCCCTGACAAGACGGTGTTACGCAGTGTCATGTCAAACCGGCGTAGATTGGGTTAGGTTTGAGATACGTTGGCTCCTTTTATCCCAAAATATTTGTAGAATACACTTTTAGACACAGCAACAAACCTCGCTCGATTAAACTACATTCCGCAGCAGGAACTGAATATATTTGGCTTATTTTTAAAACAAACCATTTGCTTTTAGTTTTATTGCGCAGATAGATGCTTTTAAAAGTAAGCCAGAAATAGTAATTCCGTTTGGTAAAATATAGTCCAATGTAAAGTTTTTGCGAACTAAGGTCCTATTTCCCACAGTGGGCCAGAAATAGAGAAAAAGAAAAAGGAAAACACTTGAACACACATTTTTGCGAGAGGAAAGTACAATTTCTGGCAAACTTTCCGGAAAAAGAGGTAGGGGTTACGACCCAACTTGAAAATTTCAAATTAATTGCGATAGTACCTTAATAAATCAGGCACTTAACCCAAATGTTGCGGTACTACCTAAAATGATATGCCGTACTGAAACAATTAATTGGAAATGCCCATATCAACTTACAAACTGGGATCGCACGTCAATTATAGGGGATAACCCATAACACAATTTTTCCCGTGTTTAGAAAAACCAGGCCTGCCACTCCTCTTTTTCAAGGAAATAAGTGATTTTATGTATAAACTAGAAAATATAATTCCTTATTGCAAACTGTAGTCCACTTGAAGTCTCACTTGAGCGAGAAGAGTTAGATTTCCTCCCATCCTGCGAACATTGCGGTGGAAGTTTCGTGGCGTAGAAAGCATGAGTGTTCTGAGCGAAGGATGTTCTTTCTACGGCAGCCCGAACTGGCAATAATAGAAAAGGAGCCGCGAGGATTCCTGGTTGCAGAAATGTGAGTTGGAAGGGGCGGGGATTTAGCGGAGAGTTGTTTGAGTTCGATAATAGTGTTTGTATTTGCACAATTCGTGTTTCTTACAAGCTATCGATTATCCCCTCCCGTCGCTGCGAGTTCCCGAGAGTTACTCTCCGATTTTGCATTTATCCTCCTTTCCTTCACCGCTGATATCTCCTTTCTTTTCCCAGCCACCCGACCACCCTTCCCGCTTTCCGAGAGGCTCAAGCCCGAGGTTCCCAAACCTTGCCCCGAGATCTTGCCTCGGGTAATATATTCTGCCGTCTTACGGAAAAACGCCGTATGAACCTTCAGGTGTTGTCAAATTTCCTTTGATAAAACACAAGAATCTTCAGGTGTTGTCAAATTTCCTTTGATAAAACACGAATTTCCTGGTAAGCTCATTAATATTTTTCTTCCAATTTTTCGGATAATTTTGTTCGCAATTTCACCGAAAAGTCTTGAAAATTGCAAGGGAAAATATTCATAACTTTCTTCAAAAAGAGACATTAAATTGAAGGAAATCTGGCAACTCTCGAATGTTCATGCGGCGTTCTTCCTTAGCATGACAGTATTGCTTTCAGAGATCAGGGATGATCAAGGATAATTGGACCGAACGGTGAAACGAGAGACAAGGAGAAGATGCAGATGAAGAGAAAGCAAAAAGAAGAAGAAAAAAGGAAGAATAAGAACGAGATAAAAAAGAGGAAGAAAGGTGAAAATGGGTTAGAGGCACGGAATTTTTGAAGGGTTGAAGTTTAATTAGACCACATTTTGCAATTTGGAACTGCAAATCATGGCTCAGTTTAGAAACAACGTATGTGCCATTAGTTTCTCTATGCGCATAAGTGTTTCTTCTCTTTTCCTTCCTCCTTTTTTCGGGCGAAGAGGGGCATACACCCCCTAGGTCCTCCCCCTGGATCTGCCTATGGTTTCAACCAAATGGGGCCTCTTAAGAAAGGAAGCTATTTAAGAAACGACTAAGAATTCGACTGAGATCACAAGGGTAAGATTGCAATTCGCTCAAGTTAATAGTCGATGATCAGCTGTTCGTTTAGAGGGAATATTTGAAACTGAAATTTGAGAACCCTCATCAGGAACTTGCTTCGATAATGAGGCACATCGAGTCATGCGGGCGGAGGGACCTATCGAATTCGATGAATCGAACTGTCATGAATCGCAGATCCTCCGACAGAGGCATGCTACCGCCAAACCTCGAGCACTTGAAGGGAAATTGGACGGGAAGAGAGCGAGAGACGTAGATGTGAAGATGAGGGTGAACAAGTAGGCCCCAGGGACGTTTGTTTGTGAATATTCCACAGCGCTGCTAGCAATTAGATTTTATTTACCTATCCATGATCGCCGCTTTTCATCTTTTCGCTCACTTTTTTTCTTGCTTTTACTATCGCAGATTTTTTGGTAACTCAGATTTGTCCGAGAAGAGCTCCTTGTGCAAATCTGCAGAAGAATCCTAGAAGTGGAGCAACTTCCAGTAACTGCAAATCCATGGCTAAGGAACAGTACCGCCTACCTACAAACTGACAATTGGACGTATTTCTGCCAAACAGAACTATGTGCTTTAAGACATGAGCCTTGAGACCTATAGAATATATGCATAACAGGGCCCAAGTCATAATGCACATAGTTCCGTTTGGCAGAAATACGTCCAAATGGAATCTCATACTGCGGCGTTGATCTCCCCAGACCCTCTTGGTGCCTGACCGCCTGCACGTATTTTGAGAATGACTCCTCAACGCTGTGTTGAATATCGTTAAAGATTATACTTGTCAACCGGAAACTGCAAGTGAAATTGAAGGCGGGGCTGAGTGGTCATTTTACAGAGCATCAGCACTGCAGATCGAACCATAAACGCTTCGGAATTTCCTGCTTATTTGTTGAGCATCGAGATTTGTGAGCGTGGCAATAATTTCCCGGTCATCTACTTGCATTTGCCACTTGGCTCCGAGAAATCCCGCTCGCGTTCTGCCACGCTAAGGAAGAACGCCCTATGCACGTTCGAGAGTTGCCAAATTTTATTCGATAAAATGTTCATTTTTGAGGAAAGTTATGAATATTTTTCCTTGGAATTTGCAGGGACTGTAGATGAAATTGCGAGCTAAATTATCTAGAAAATCGGAGGGAAAATATCCATAAGTTTACCAGGATATTCGTGTTTTATCAAAGGAAATTTGGCAATGCCTGGAGGTTCATACGGCGTTTTTCCTTAGTGCGGCAGAGACGCCTGTGCCGCGAGTTCTTTGCGACGAGCGCGGCAACAGCGCTGTCTGGCGGCTCCCTTTTACAGCTCGTGCTGGACGCGCGTAAGTGCATTTTTGTGGCCCTATTGCGGCTGGTCGCGGTTTATTGCACGCAATGCTGTCACATCTGTCGAGGAACGAGCTACAAATATTCGCCGAGGAGGTTCGGATGTCCCGATCTACATCTTTTTTGTTTGTTGAAATTGTTGTGAAATCGAGGCGTCAATTCGATATTTCCCAACTTAATGCTACGGTAAAGAATCGATTATTAAGGTGTTCGTTGCGAACACCCTGTACATCGATTCTTTTCCATATATTTAAATGGCAAATCAATTGATACATCGCAAAAAACACTACGCCACTGATTTGAAGCTACGGTGAAGACTGAAGAGTTGATTATTATGGGGATCGTTGCAAACGCCCTGAAAATCGATCCTTTTACATAGGTTTAAATAGCAGGTTAATCGATTTACCGCAAAACACACCTTGCCACGCCACTATTTTCTCCAAAATACTGTTAAAGGGAAAAGCTCGCAACTACTATTTTTGCCTGATGGATTCAAGCTCTTTGGCGCAACACTATTGAGTGGAGGACCGTAGAGTGCTTTCCAAACCCAGCATTCTTCAAGAGGGGTACAGTCAAAGTCTGTATGAAACAAACCATTTGGGGGAAAATGTAGTAGAGCTCGGAAAAAGACTGAAAACTCAAATTTGATCAGGTTGAGGAAAAGTGAGCCCGGTTTCTTGGGAAAAGGGATCTACTAGTTGATGAATTCATCTTTTACTTCTTATAAAGAACATCTAATTTTAAAAATTTCTAATAATAAGCTGTAATAGGTCTCATTGTTTAAATCTGTCGAAGAAAAACAAATTTTTTTGGACGGAAGTGTCCACATGAGATAATGTTAAAGGAAAAAGAGGTTAAGCGACAGCTCGTTTAACTTTAAAATTAAGTTCTGGCAAGTTTTCAGCAGTTCCGCAATCGTCATTTATGTACCTGAAACAATATTTTCCACATAACTTGGCAGCTTGGTGACTGAAGGGGGTTTATATGCACTTTTTATAGCACACGGTCATTGCTAAGCGTCCAGGGCTGCGCTAATCACTACTTTAATGGCATTTTTCCGCGCTCAAATATGTGCCAGAGCTCTCAGCGATCCTCGGACCCAATGTCCCGCTGTAAAGAGGAGAGTTTGTCAGTTGTGGTCAGTTATGTCTATTGGTTCAATAGGTTTCTCTCAAGTTATAAATACTTGCCTGGGTCAGATACAGGATAAGGATGTAAATGTAATCGATAAAATATGTAGTAGTAACGGTGTAGTAGAGAATGATACTACCGGTGTGTGGTCCAGTTCCCCATCGTATTTTTTCCGTGCAATGGACCACTAGACAAGGTACGAATTTAAGCAATCTGATACATGTTCCTTAACTAGAATTTCACCTAGAACACGATTCATGCAACGAAAATTACTGAAACCAACTCCGAACGAAAAAATTAACGTTTTTATTTCACACTGGTTACGAAGAATTTGAACTGCCCGCTCACAAGAAACTCAAAGCTCTACGTAAGTCAAATCGCGCACTACAACGGTTTCAGCTAGCTTCTCAATCGAGCAATGTTCATTTCCCACCATGTGTTGTTCAAACTATAAGCAAATTGCTTTAACTGAGCCAAAGCGTCAAGATCGACGTTGCCAGATTTTTATGTCGTAAAGACTGTCATGATAACCTTTAGCGCGCGATGTGAATCACGTAGAGCATTGAGTTTTCATGAGCGGATGATTTAAATTCACGCATCAAGAATTATTAAATATCTTCGTTAGGAGTTGATTTCGGTAATTTTTGTTGTGCGCATCGTGGTCTACGTGAAATTTTGGTCAAGGACCATAAATCAGAATGCTGAAATTCGTACTTTGTCTAGTGGTCCATTCGATAAAAATTTCCCAATTCCCAATACCAAGAATTTTACCTCCGTAAAGGGTCTCTCTGAAGCCAGAAACCTGTAATTCGTTCATAATTTTTTCTCAGAGCAGGACCAGTTAGCCTGATAGTTTGACGATATATGTGTCCGACAGGAGGACACTTAACGATCATTTAAGCAGAGCGTTACAAAGGGGAAAACCGCAACGAAACGTAAGCGAGGGAGGCAAAGCAGCAATAAAGAAAGCGCGCGCACGGAAGCTCTTGGATGCCAGCTGCTTTCATACTTAAAAGAGATGAAAACAGCGTTTTCAGCGTAACAGGGTCCGTTTCCACCCTGTCCCTGCTTTTTTAGACGCGGACACATCTAATTAAAGTGCAGTTTTTCCCTGTTCCTCTCATTTAAAAACAAACTCAATTTCTCGCCGCAGATTTACGGACCGCGGGCATCGACGCCAAGTCGCGCTGGATTGACTTTGCTTCTCCGTGGAGGACTCCGAGGAGATAATGTTTTACCGTTCGGAATGGCAACGCCGGAAGATTAAATAGACGCAGCACTTGGCTTTTCGAGTTGAGTTAATTGAAGCTTTGGACTGCGAACTGCATGTTGCGTCGCTTCCCGAAATTTTAAATTCGTGTCGTGTCTGGAGCTGATCGGTGTTATTACCGTGAATCTGTTGTTCGAGCTCCACGAATTAATTTTAAACACGGGGATGGGTTTGATACTTTGGTAATAGAGAAATCGGTCAGCAGTTAGCGAGGTTTTGAGGTAATTTTTGACAATTTATCTCTATCCATTTAACTTTATACAGGAGAGACTCGAGTTATTGACTGGTGAAAATTCTCAACTTTAAGCGTGCATTCTATCCCATAAATGTAACCAGTAATTCGTAACATGACATTTTTATTAATGTGATCGGAACAAAGGCAACGTCCTCAGCTGGAGAGTTTTTACAAACCTAATAAAAAAGAACGGTTGAGAGTTTTCGGGTGAAAAACTAAGCATTCTAAAATTTTGATGATCGAATTTGAGAAAACTAAAATATCTCTCGCACATTAAATTTAGGCAAAATTATTCGATGTTTGTCGTGAAAAGCATTGAAAACGATATGATGTGAGCATCATTGAGCCCACTGCGGGACGGGAGAAAACATTTGAATTTGTAATTTTAATGAAATGCCATAAGCTAGTAAAAGAACAATTCCATAATTTTCTTTCTTTTCCTAGTAAGTTTTAAAATTTTTCTGGGTCTTATCCACTCTTTGGAGGCTTATGAGGCTTCAAAAGACTGGAACGATAAAAAATTGATTCAAGAGTGTCCTCAATCTTTCTATTTTTATAAATCTAGCCTTAGCCTTTATTAAGTAAGTAAGTAAGTAAGTAAGTAAGTAAGCAAGTAAGTAAGTGAGAAAGGAGGCCGGGCTGACCGGCGAGACGCCCTCAAGGGGCCAAGGCAATTGGCAACTGCCGTCGTGCACCCCGAAGTACTTTTGCCGAAGTTGCTCATCGATCATCATCAGGCAAAAATTAGGGTTGACTTGAGGTTGACAGTGTCCATACTCTTTGTAGTACGATAACTCTAGCCTTAACCTTCATTGTATCAACCGAGCTTATTTCTCGCAGGTGTTTGCATCCATCTGGCGTTTCTCTTCAATTTAGAATGACAAAAGCATTCGGAAGTTACAGGAAGCATCAAATAAAATTAACTATGCGCGAGGAGTAATGAAAACGAGGTTATGTCGCACTGTTTATTTGACGGTCGGTTGAGTTTCATCAGGAGCTCGCGCTGAGCTTGACTTAATTGCATGCTTTGGCGGTCACTAAATCATCATAGCGCATGGAAACGGGGAGAAAGGAAAAGAATAAAAGAGGACGAAAAAAGAAAACAAAACGAGTGGGGATTTCTGATACATAGGTATTTACCAGTCAACTGGGTTTTTAAGTGGAAATTGGATAGATCTAACCATTTTTGCTAAATTTCCTCTCAAGTGTTATTTTATCGACGGAAAAGCAGGTAAAATAATGTCTTGAAACTTTCCGTACATTTTCTCTGGTTCATAAAACAGGCTTACAAAATTTCATTTTGAAATATGATTAGTTTTCTGTTGAAAAAATAACACATGAAAGGAAATTAGGCAATAAGCAAAGTAGCTAAGCTGATTCCGGTTGAATCTACATCTAATTGTTCATTTTGATGTAATCAGTAGGTTGATTATAGACACTGATAAACAAAATAGATATGAGTCAAAGGAACTTATTAAGTCTAATTATAGTTTTTTATGTACAAAAGTATATTTTCTGGAATAATAAACAAAATCAAAAAATAAAAATACCGATGAACAAAACAAAATACAAAGAAGAAAAAGGGAAATGGTAGTAATCCTTCCTATGGGGGCAGGTGGTCACAATGGACAAATGAAGTAAGTAGATGATAGACGAACAAACGGCATCCCACTGAAGACCTTACAGATGGTCCATCATACTTCCCATTTACAACAATCACCCGCCTCGACCAATATGATCGCTCCATTTTCCATGTGTCTTAATTGTATCTACCTTCGTATATCAATTAGACTACATTTTGCAATTTGGACCTATAAATTCTGGCTCATCTGAAAAAACACTTATGTGCATAGGGAAACTAATGGCACATACGTTGTTTTTAAACCGGGCCGGAATTTATAGGTCCAAATTGCAAAATGCAGTCCAATTTATACTCTCTAATCTCTGCTGCTACTCTGATTAGTGGGTTTTTAAAGGATGCAACTATTCGGCCTCTAAGACCACGCTAGGAGGTATCTTTCCTCGTTGAAGGCGTTTTATGCGTCGATTCTATTCATCTTGCAAATGAAGCAACCGAATTACTCCCTAATGTACGCTGCTACTCTATTTAGTGGGTTTTTAAAGGATGCAACTATTCAGCCTCTAAGACCACGCAAGGAAGTATATTTCCTCGTTGAAGGCGTTTTCCAAGCGGCGAAGCTCGTGATCTAGCAAATGAAGCAACCGCACTGTTAATCCACGCTGCGCTGCTGCTCTGTTTATCAGGCTTTTAAAGGATGCAATTTTGCTCCATTTTCACTGCGTCTTTGTCTATCTCTTTGTCTATCACTTTGTCTTTCGAAATCATAATCGGCTTGCGGGAAGCCTTTAAGTGAAATGGACTAAAATAGTAGATTTCTGCGACGCGGTCCATATCCCACCTAATTCAGGTACGCTGCTTTACTAGGGAAGAACGTCGTATGAACATTCGAGAGTTGCCAAATTTTCTCCGATAAAATGTTTACATCCGAAGAAACTTATGAATATTGACAACTTGACATTTTTAGAAAATGTAGATCAAATTACAGACAAAATTATCTGAGACATGGACCGAAAAATATTCAGAACTTTTCTATACATTAGCGATTTGCCAAAGAAAATTTGGCAACGCTTGAAGGTTCATACGGCGTTTTTCCTTCGCAGCGAACTGATTATTGAAATTCACAGACATAGCGATAGACAAAGAAGACATAAGGAGTAATCAGCGATCCTATTGGTTGAAATGGATGGTTCTTATCTACTAAGGGAGAAAATGAAGGACTAACGAAAAGGTCTCTCGTGGGTTGCCGTGTGTTCAGCTATTACCTACCTCCTTTGTCCATCGAAACCACCCGCTTATACCAAAAAGATCCCTCCATATCCTTTACGTCTTCTTTGTCTATATCTTTGTCTACCGATTTCAACAATCAGCCCACAGGGCAGTATGGGTATCATATCACGGGTCCCACCAGCAGCGCTGATTCTCGCAGTTCGCCAAACTGCTGGCCCTCTATTCGACACCATTAAAATAATCGAATCTTGGTGAGGCAGGCTACCTCGCCTGGAATCGATTGATTTACACATATTTTAGTGGAGAGGAAAAAAAGCAGTGATAGCATCTTCCATGAATCAAAGGCAAAGGGGGAGCAAAGAGGCGGCATATCTCTCGGCGCTCGCGTTGACCATTAATCATTCGACGTTTTTGTCTATCCAGTATTCAACAGTTGCAGTCACTTCGGGCAGCATGACTAACGCTCCGATTCCATATTTTATCCGAGCTCACGCCTCCCCGAACCCCCCCCCCCCCTCCGGCTCACACCCTCGGGTCGCTCCTCGTGTGAGAATGATATGTTAAGAAGGCGGCCCAAGTCGCGAGGCGATATTACAGTCTATAAAAAAGGAATTCGCTCTCCTTCACGACGCCACTTTTCGCGTGATTTTGGACCTGGATTTTTCAGTGGCGGGGCGTGAATGGTCGATTATCGATATTTCCCCGTTTGAAGCTATGGTGAAAGATCGATTATTATGATGTTCGTTGCGAATACCCTGTTTGTTGATCCTTTTCCATAGGTTTAAATGGCAGATCAATCGACGTATCGCAAAACATGCCACGCCACTGAGATTTTTGTACCTAGGTGTCCGGAAAGTTCCGATGGCCCTGACAGATTGTCAGCGGGCTGATTATTGAAACTGAAAAACAAAAAGTTGGTCACAAACAAACGGAAAATGGATTGATCCCATTGGCTGGAACGAGTAGTTGTTATGGACAAAAAGGGAAAAATAATGGACTTACTTCCTGTCTTATGGATATTGCCGATAATAATTCTATCACTTACCTCCTTTGACCATTTTAACCATTCGCTTCCATACCAATAGGATCGTTTCATTTTCTTTGTCTATCGCTTCGTCTATCAATTTCTATGGTCAGCCTGCAGCATAATTATTTTAAAGGTTGCTCTATTGATAATGCGATCCCTCGAGATATGGGGTTTACGGTTTGCCGTTGCCTAATTAATGTATTACTTGTCTTCTTTGTCCATTGCAATCACCTGCTTCCATCACTGTGATCCCTCAATTTTCTCTTGGGCCTCTTTGTAATAACAATAATCAATCCGCTGTCGTGTCATCAAGAAAGCGGTAGCAGCCAATCTTTCAAAATTGAGTTGCTCCAATATTCCGACAAGCTAATTTAAATCGACTACATGATTCCATTAAAACAGCATAATTCTCTCTACTTGCAAGCTGCGGCGGTATTAATCTTCAGAGCAAACTATTTACACATATTCAGAAAAACTCGTATTTCATTCGAAAAATTTGACCAACTTCTAACACTCATACGGCGTTATTCCTTAGCGCGACGGTATGCCTCAAAATATCCATCCTGAGCGGTGTAGTGAAACCAGCACGCGTGAACTCAACTAGGCGCGCCTTCAACTCCGAGTGATACCCCACGGCCTACCCCGGAGTTGGTTTAGTTGTATCATCGGTCCGAACCTAACTTGGGTCGCCACTACTCGGTGTATCGACTCCGCCTTGGTGATGTCGAACATGATAAGAGGTGATTCGAGAGAAACGCCAAAAATATTGTGATAAGAGGCGCCTCGTTGTCAGTCTCATAGTCTTAGTCGCACGAGAGAGCACCGTTGAATGATGACGGGACCTTTTATCCCTAACGGTGAGTGGTGCACATTCACCGAAAGCGAGATTAGGATCGGTGGCCCGAAAAATGGAAAGGGGTGCCGGAAGGGAGCACGATAGAGCCGCGTTATGGAAAAACGTCATGCGGGCCATCAGACGTTGCCAAACTTCTTCCGGTAAAAAAGGAATTTATTTTTATGAATTTGAATTTTGCACTTGTTTTTCCCACAATTTTTTAAGGCATTTAATTTGCAATTCTATCATGGTGTCTAAAAATCGTGATTTTTTTCATTCCTTGATAACTCCCTGACTTTTCCTGATTTCTGTAATGGATTTCCTGATGAAAACTTAAGATATTTTTTTTTCGCTTTTCTCTAAATTTGCTTGGAAAACACAAGATTTGGCATATTTTTGATAAAAAGGAATATGTCAACAAATAAATGAATTCAAAAGGTAGCATGGTACGCAAATCTTAGATACACGTAGTTCCTTTTATCATAAAAACGCTTAAGTGTCTCAAAGGTTCTGGGAAAAAATAAAATGTTTCATCATTGGTCTAACCTTGTAAAACAATGAAACGTGGAAGTTTTATTCAAGAGTGAAAAAAAATTAACTCGGGTCGGAGTGAGATGAAATCCCCAAGTATCAACATCAATTTCCAACAAATTCCACCATATTCCCCGCTATTTATCGTTCATTGATGAGCCTTGGTAATTACCAGGGTTTTACCGGGTCCCAGCCACTATGAATTTATACTACAATTTAAAAAAAAATGTCGAGGAAAAATAACCATTATTTTCATCGATGACGAATGTTTCATTAATTTATAAAGGGAAATTTGGCAACATCTGGATGTCCATACGGCGTTTTTCGTTAGCAAGGCAGGATAGGCGGTAGGCGGAAGACAAAAGGCCCGCGGGGAAGTCGGATCTCGCCCAAGGACTCCACGGCCGGGCAATATGTTTCCGCCGCGAGAGCAGAGATGATAAATATTCCGCCGAATAAAATTATTTTATTGGAATTTGAATTTATATTCGATGGATGCCCGCGCCCCGCGGAGAGCGCCACGTCGCACCATCGTGCACGAAAATGCAGGATTAACGCAGGGATGTTCTCCCTCCGGTGCGCCATCTGGCAAGCACGTCCTCGTGAATTCACTCAAAGGGCTCGTTTCTGCCGTTTATTTGATTTTCACCTCTGACTTGCGGATGGATTTCCTCCAATCACCTTGAGACACAACCGGGAGATATCGACGACTTTGTCGCGTCCGTTTTTTTGATAGAGATGAGTGGAGGCAAGGATAGAGACTAAGGGGAGGGGGGTGTGAAAATGGAAGGTAGTCTGAACTCTCCCTCGTTTTCCCCTTCATGACCCACATTTTTCCCCCGAATACGATAATTTTCAGGGAAGTAACCAGGGCTCGAGCAAAACCTGGGTAAGAAAGATGTCAACAGTTGATAAGTGGAAATTTAAAACCCAGTAAACAATTAATAGCGGGTGCTAGGATCGTGCGATGCTATTTTATTTGACCAGGAATCAAGAGGCAATCTGAATGAAAATATTTGTATTGAAAATTTGACCAAAATTTAGACCTTCTTTTTTAAAAGCAAATATACAGTGAGGAATGATTTACGCTCTTCTACATGCAGAAAAACATCACACTCTATCTTCATCTGATAGCACTTACTATGTTTAACTTAAGTCTATGATAATTTTGTCATGCTTACCAAAAGGAAGACATCTCCAGTGTAATCCCTATGCATGCACGTAAGCCTCTTTTGCTAAAAAACGGCAGAATTGTAGATTACGTTGTCAATATCTTCCGGCCAAAGTATCACAAGCGCCATGCAACGTTTCAAAATTTTCGCCGCTATTTTAATTTTTTATAGAAAACTTGTTGGTTAATATCTGTTTGAAAATTTCGCTGAATTTTACCGGCAGCATGAAAAAAATTCAGTAAAATTTGTCAACAACTTCGTTGAATAATTTCTCTGTAAAACAATAAAATGGAAATTTTGAAACTTTGCATAGCGCTTGTGATACTTGGGCCGAAAGGTGACGATATCTGTCGGGTACCTCACTCGAGATGAGATTATTAGAAGGTGGCCTCCTTGAAAATTTTGGCAAAAGAATGAAACGCACGGCAATTCTTCGTTCCTGGCCGTTACAGCCAATTCAAAGCGAAGAGACACAACTAACATTCATCAATCTACTGAACAGAGACAAACTTAGACTGACCCTCATGGATATTAAAAAGGAGGAAAGGAGCGAGTAGGAGGGTGAAATATCCCTGTCAATTTCCTGGCGGGATATTTCTCAATTATTATTCACGAGCCGCCTGCCGCACACTAAAGGGATCGGGGCCCTCAAGCTATGCGGACGTATTTATGCTAAAAGCAACTATGTTGCACTCAAACCCTATGCACATATTTCCTTTTAACATAAATACGTCCATGTGTGGGCACTGAACGGCCGTGCCTCCATTTTTCCATCCTCGATCCCTCTGAAAGCTCTTTTTAGACTTTTCATGGTCTCTGCGATTGTCAAATATTGGACATTTGTTGATTCCTCCCTCAGACAATCATGTCTCGTTTAAAGATTTGATGCGCCTTTTATTCAGGTCGTGATTAATGCTTCCAGCTACGCGGAAAAAGGGTTGAGTTTTATTCTCACGAGACTTGACGCATGAGCTTTCGTGCTCGTGGCCTACAAGTAAAATGTGAAAATTATTGCTAAGAGAGTTCAGACGATATAATTGGCGACTACAAAAAGTGCAATTGTGACTGTTGGTGAAATAAATGATGGTAATCTATCCCCGAAGAGCCTAAAGTATCTGCACGGGGAGAGTATACATGACCGGCTTTTCAGTGATTTTTGATTGGTTGCGCGAACTGAGCCTTCATTGAACTCTCCGTTATAACACCGGTTAGGTTCGACATTGTCGGGATATTTTCTGCCAAATTTTAAAGAAATAAAAATAAAATAAAATATTAAAAAAATAATAATTAGGTACTTGAATTATATACTCTCGAGTGCGTACTAATTGTTACATCTTACATGTAAAAAAATCAACCGAGACATTTATTACAGCAAGTTTGAAGGCAAAAACATGTCGGAACCGTCAAAAGATGACTGCAGCCCCTTCCACCATTTTGTAGATTCTAGGAGTCTTCACAGAATGTTTAACTGTCCGTGCTCTCCCTATTTTTGCTCTACCTTTAACAACGAATTTCGTTTATTTTTGTTTCAGCTAAAGGAAACACCCCTCCCTGTGCCGAGAAAGAAAATAAGACGGAGAATCGCATAAAAACATTATTTACAGAGCGTTATTATGCAACAGGATAATAACAGGACTCCTGCGCTGATTTACGCTCGCTTCAACTCCCATCTGACTTCTAGTGGCGTTATGAAAGTTTCAAGAAAACCACTTAGACATTTTCAGAATAACTCGTATACCATTTGAAAACATTTGACGAAATTCTACTACTCATGCGGCGTTATTCTTTAGCACGACAGTATACTTCAAAATGTCCATCTGAAGCGGTGAAGCCAGCGCGCGTGAACTCAACTCGGCGCGCCTTCAACTCTGCGTGATACGTCACGCCTTACCCCGGAGTTAGTTTAGTTGTATCGTCGGTCCGAACCTAACTCGGGTCAGCACTACTCGATATTTCGCCTTGATCAAGTCTATGATGCGACGGAAGGCGCCTCGCCGTCAGCCTCGAAGTCTCAGTCCTATGGCTAAGGATCGATAAATAGGGTGTTCACAACAACACCTCAATGATAGATTCTTTACCACAGCTTCAAAAAGGGAAATATCGATAATCGATCATTCTAGCTTCTTCACTGCTGACTTCCCGTGCGACAACCCTATTCCCGGTTGCGCTGAGTCTCAATACTTCAGATCCCCTACAGAAGACACGATTTCACTGAAATCTATCCTAGTATTTTGTGTGCTAAAGAAAAACACCATAAGGACATTCAAACGTGACCAAAACCAATGGGTCAAATATGTATTTTTGATTAAAAAAAAAAAAAAAATCATGGCTATTTATCTTAGAAATCATCACTCACACTGGGTAAAATTGTGAAAAAAATCCTCGGAAAAGTTCAAGGGAAACGTGTCATAAGTTTGCTAAGAAATTTGAATTTTAAAAGTAGAAATTTGGCACCATCCAGATGCTCATACTACGTTCTTCCTAGGCACAGAAGTATTAAAATCAAGTTTTCCCCTTACTTCCCTCTGGCTGCGCAGTGTTCAGGTTGTATCAACTTTTAAATCGCTTGGAAACAATTATTTGCTCGCTTCCGAGGTATTTCCACGTTGTTGCCACGTTGCGATGAGACGGGTTTATTCTGTCGAAGCGTAGCGCGCATGGCTCTCTCTTTTCAGCCGTCGCCTCATTTCCATTCAAAGTTCAAAAGTAGGATATTGGGAACTTTTGTTTTAAACAATATTTAATGATATTATGATTTTTCACGTGAGCGAAAAATAATCATTTCTCGTAGCCAATGCAGGTAAAAGTGTTAAAGTCTTGGATGGGAGATAAATTCAATAATTTCCGTTGCACAATTATTATTCTTCGTGAAATTTTGAAGAAGAAGAAATATTCAATGATAAAACTACCACATAAAGTTTCTCGGATCGTGACGTTGCAAACTTTCTGCCGTATATTATTTTATAAATAGAAAATTGCTCGATGGAAATTCTTGAAAACTTCCGTAATTACTCTTCTCAGTGCGAGGAAAACTATAAAAAAACTTCAAGGAATTGTATTAATTGGTTTTCAATAAAAATTCCGAAGTGGGAGCGGAAATATGTACACACTGCGAGCGAGATACTGGCCTGCGGGCCAATTATTGAAATCGATAGATAAAGCCATAGACTAAGAGGACAAAAAGGATATGGATGGATCCTATTGTTGAAATTGAGTGGTTGCAATGGACCAAGGAGGTAGATGATGGACTAACTAACGGTAACCCACGAGGGACCCTATAGGTAGTCCAGCATTTTCTCGCTTAGTCTAAAAGAAAAACCAATTTCAACTGATAGGATCTCTCCATAATTTCTATATCTTCTTTGACTATCGCTTTATCTACCAATTTCAATAATCAACCCACTGGCAGTTCCACCATCGATATATCAGAATGCTCAGATTTGTACCTTGTGGAGTGGTCCAGTTTAATTTCTGACTTTGAGGTGGCTCCTTAGTTTTTGTGTAATACATCCTAGGTACGATCGATTTATTTCAAATTCTACACTGCTAAGAATCGAGGAGTTAAATTCGGTGCCGGAGTTTATACATATGGACTACATTTTGCTAACGAACCATTATTGCTGGTTCGTTTTAAAAACAACATAAATCCTATTGGTTTCCCTAAGCAGAAACATGCTTTTGTGGAAGAGCGAGCTGGTGGTTCCTCATTGCAAAACGTAATCCATAACGCCCAAAAATTTTATTACATTTAATAGAGAGACCACCATCTCTGAATCTTCCATAAAAGCACGTATCTGCATAGGGAAGTCCATGGCAAATATATTTAGCTTTTGTAATGAGCCAGAAATAGTCGTTGATTATTGCAAAATGTAATCCAATTAGCACTACGGAAGCGTATGACACTCAGCAAAAAGAGGAGATACCGCTTCGTAATTACAAACTGCCGTGCTGAGTAAGAACGCCGTAAAATCCACCAGGCGTTGCCAAATGAATTAAATTTTGCAATAAAGAACCACTGTTTCTCGCCCATTTTAGAAACAGCTTACATGCCATTGATTTGCCTGTGCAGATATGTGCTTTGATAGGAGAACCAGAGAAAGATGGTTCCTTATTGCAAAATGTAAACTATACATATCCTTCGACAAATCACGAATTTTCAGGGTTTGAAAGTAATTTTTCTCCGATTTCTGAGAGGAGCTCGTTCGTAATTTGATCTAAAAAGTCTGAAAAGTTCCTTTCTCACTTTTTTCTTCCTCTTTCCGAACGAGGGGCGGGGGGCGCATGCCCCCTACGACCCCCCCCCCCTCAATTGAGGCCACGAAGACGAAAACAAAAAAGGAGCAAACCCTGCGTGGCTTTTGCCACGTGCGTGTCACCATAAGAAAATTCGAGTAATTCCTACGAGCAGAGTACAGCCACTGCCAAGTGGTGGCGGAGGGGGGGGGTGGAGAAGGGGATAATTATGAGAAAAAGGGGTCGGTGCGTTGTTTGTCATTTGAGCTACGGAGAGTTGGGGCGAATTGCCTCCGAGTTTGGGAGTGATTTTAGGGATGCGAAAGGTTAATGGGCACATCGATGACGGTGAAAGGTCAATCGAGTGGAGCCGGGGCGACTTAGTGTCGCCATAGAAATATCACATCGACTCATGACAAATTATCCGCCATTTTAAATATCATCAGCCAGAAACGAGCTGTCCACCACTTCGGAATATTGATATTCCACGAAGTATTTGCGTAATATCCTTACAAACGCAGATCAAAGCACGAGAGAAGACGGATTTTCCGGAATGTAGCGCACACATTTGGTTTTGACCATAACAGTGAGCTCTCTGACCCCTACATTTTCATTTTTTGCTAAAGTGCGTTCTACCATTTTATTATATTACAAGCTGTTCTGGGTGCGCTAAGGGCTGCGCCCCCTAGACCCCGGTCACTGGTTACGCGAGTGACCTAGCGAGCCATGTTTCTAAGTATAGTTGGACGTTTAATCACTTTGATGTAAACATTTTGAGGACTCTCAAAAAAACATGATTTTGTCACAGAACCTTGTTACCGGAACGTGTCATTATTTGCAAATTCATAAATAAATGGAGATGAAGCATGGGAATTACAAACCGCAAATCGATAGCTGCTTTCGTTCGCTCAGAACACGGAAATGTGCAAAACTTTTTGCACACCCTTTGTATCAACGATTTTGTTCACAACTCACAATTTATTCTGAAATACCTGCAAATCAAGAAATAAAAATTCAAAACGTTCCGCAAGGATAAACATTTCATCGAGGGATATTTGGCAAAGTCTGAAGGCTCATACGGCGTTTTTTCTTTCAACACAGCATAGTTAGTGAGAAGTTTAAATAAACAACCGGATCCGCACTGGCGGAAACAAAAGCGAGCGGACGCGAATTCCCGCTAGGAGACTGAAACCAATCAAGT
This sequence comes from Bemisia tabaci, assembly GCF_001854935.1. NCBI lineage: Eukaryota > Metazoa > Arthropoda > Insecta > Hemiptera > Aleyrodidae > Bemisia > Bemisia tabaci. The sequence goes on from NW_017566800.1 coordinate 1,894,952, forward strand.
GATAGCCGGCTTTGCGTCAAGTGGCCCGCTTGGTCCAGACCGGATCGCTGGGTGGAGGGATGGGGAGGCGGGGGCGGCGAGGGTGAAAAAAATGGATTTTGTCGGATCCGGGACGGGTGAGGGTTTTTTGATGGGGCGAAGACGGGGTTGACAGTGAAAAATGATGCATGGTGTACAACGGCGGCCCATCGATACATCAGTTTGATGCGTCTATTCCTCCGTCCATCGTGTTGTCGCGCCGTTGCCACCCCCGCAGCCCGAGAGACAACCCCCGGAGAAATTATGGTTTCAAAAAATCTGAATCGCTGGAATCGTAGCGTGATCCCGGTTCACGGAAAAAATGGATTGCTGATTTAGCAATTAAATCGTTAAAAAATAAGTCCGATGTGTTGCAAATGTGCATTTTACAATAAAGGAAAGCTAATTGAACCACGGGGGTGGTTAATTTAGCATTTTTTTATTGTAAAATCGGGCACTCTTTTTTTACCACAAAATTGTTACATCAGCAATATCATTTTTGTCCGTGTTTTTCATCCGGTCAGCGTTTTCGAGGATATCACAAATTTTTTCTAGTAATATAAACCGCGTTTGGCAGGAGAGAACCGAGGAACATCAGCTATTGCCAACTGGTAATACTGGCTTTTACTGGGTAATTCAATTTTGTACAAGAGAATATTTGGACAGATTTTTTCAAAATTTTTGAAGAATTTGCTTCGTGCTGCGCAGAAAGTTCGCTGAAAGTTGCAAAAAAACCCGCACAACCGTTGTCATGTAAAAAATCAAAACTGCCTGATAAACTTTAACACTAGCCGGCTGGTGGCCGACAATGTGGCTTGGTTTCATTCTGCTTAACGCTGTTCATATAATAGTTTCTCGTTGATTTTTATGGCTTACTGGTAAATTTATCGACTTAAACTGGTAATTTTACAGTTTTTCTGTTAGTTATTCCGTTTTCGGTGATATTACTAACTTTTACCGGTATGTGTATCATCTTACGGTAATTTTGACTCGTTTTTAGGAATCTCATAAACACTTTGAGATGGTTTCACCGAAGAGTTCTGACGGTATACCTACTAGGAAAGTTGTCGCCAGCTCAGTTTTGAGATTTTTAAATACAATGCTCTAATGATTCCCGACGTGAGTTGAGGTTTTAAAATTGAACTTTTTATGTGCCAATCGCGAGAAAATCGGGTATGAAAATTGCAAGTTTCCAGTTTTATACACGTTATGAGGTGAAAAATTGTTAGTGATCAAGGAACAAGCTCTCGTTCCCTTTCATTAACCCGGGCGGGAGGATAAGACTTATCGCCACTCAAAAGAATTTAGTACACAGTATGTTCAAAACTAAAGTATCCGCATCTTGGATCATACGCGAATGGTATCACTTGTTATTTTACCGGAAAATGCATTTTGGTCGTGTCTGCCACTTAAAAAGTTTGATTTCAAAACCTCATCAACTCGCAGGACATCTTAAGGAACATCATATGAGAAAAATCTCAAAAATCAGTCGGCCGCGGCACCTTCCTTAGTCTCCTGTTCGTATGCCTTTTATCTTAAGTCAAAAGCTGATTTTGAAAGAACAGCGTTCCAACCTTTACATTTCACAGCATTAAAAATGAATTTACATACGCTAAAAAGTTCAGACTTGCATCTTTGTATCTGTGAGAGACAGTTTTTAACTGAGCTGAAGGCTTTGACGGAATTGTTTCAGCCACGAAAAGTTTGTTTTTTAAAAAATGTTTTCCTAACCCTCCAAAACTGTAAATGGACTACATTTTACAACAGGGGATTACAATTTTTTACTTATGTGTTTAGGCACCTGTCTGTGTGGGACAACTGATGGTCCATACGGTGCTTTCAAAATTAAGAAGAAATACAATTTTTTTTCCCCGATAAATATGGTCCAAATGTATACACATAGTAAGAAATCTCAACATAGAAGTTTAGTTAATACGAGAAGTAAAACACAAAATAACTCAAACCTTCGGTCGACTCTGGGATTTTCCAGTCTTTCCATTGTATTTTGCACTAAATTTACCAAAAGCAACACAAAGTGCATGTTGGTTTGTGTCTCACCTTCTGTTTTAACCCAAGTCAACACAAAAACACAAATATTTCTACCAGTGTCTTTCCACTCTCTCCTACAACCCCCTCTTGCAATTCTCAGTCAGACATATTTTTATAGCTTGTCGTACCTACCAACAACTAAGATCCAAAATCCCTCCCCTTTCTGATCTCAATACCATACTTTCAAAATTTTCCCATCAAATCCCTCCCTTTTTCAAACGACTTGATCTCCAAATTTAATTTATTTTTTTTGTCCTTTCTCTCAATTTTGTGTACTTCTTATCTTGTGATCTCAGCTGCAGGTGTTAAGGGCCCAGCTTTGTTAAGGCACCTATTAATAAATGTATAAAACAACAACGCACTCCTTTGCTTAGTTTCACCTACTTAAAAAGTGCATTATGAGATATTTTCCGGTGAAACTTGACAACGGGTCCAGTTTTGTCACCGCCTTTCCGCTGTATTGTTACGGCTGTGAGACTAAGGCCAGTGAAAAATCATTAATGCGATAGTGTCATAAGCGCATCACTCCGGCTTGTCTAATAACCGATATTGTCTTCGGACGCCGCGCCGCCTTCCTTCTCTCGCTCCGACGAACGGGCTACGAACTTTAGGTCGAACACATGCCAGGTTGCCACTTTATTCGGGAAAAGAACATGTTCATTTCAAAAGCTCCGGGAATCGGTGGCTATACCCCTCCAAAAAGAGAAAATCTTTGTTATAATAATGTGAATTGGTTTAATGATGGTATGGAGCGAGATGAGTGTTTCATTTTCTTATGGGTAACAGTAACTGTTCGTACTAAACCATACACTGGAAAAAAAAGTATCTTGGTTTCGAGTCTAGACTCTCAGAAAATATGACCAGAGAAACTAATATTGATTCAATCGGAATCTACTTATGAAGCGAGACCCCAGCATCTTACTTCATGCGAATTTCCTTCAGATTCAAGCAAAAATCCAGTTGAATCAAGAGTATTTTCTCTTGTAAATTTTTTTAAGAGTCTAAACTTGGATCCAAGAGACTATTTTTCCAGGGTAGATTTTTTCCCTAGCCAGCAAAATTGAGGGCGAACTTAAATTGACGATATTTCCGAAAAGATCTGCGTAGCATGTATTGGTCCAAATAAAGTATGCAGCAAGATGAATGTTATCTTGGGAGGCTACATAGGGATTAAGAGATTTCTCATTCTTTCAGATTTTGTATTTCCTAATTTTAGGAGTTTTACCCTTAAGTTTTACGACAGTATTACGAGATTACATCCAAATACTGTCAAATATGAGAGCCCTGGTAAAAATTGGCGATAGGAACTGCGTTTCAAAATAGGAGTTCTTATAGCCGACTAAAAAAGGCGATAGAAAATCATATAGCTGGCTGTAGAAAGTGGAAAAAATCATACGGCCGGGCTACAAGAAGCGATAAAACATTATACAGCCGGGCTGTAGTTCCTATCACCGGGCTTTACACTTTATCGCCTGGCTGTTGCTTTTTCGACATCGATTATAAAAGGCTATAAAAAATTGTGCAGAAATTCGTGTGCTTTGTAAATCCTTAATTTTGTACGGAATCACCTTAATATTTACAAAACGCACATTATATTTTCCTTTACTACATATTTTTTTCATCAATTAAAATGAGAATAATCCATACAGAGTGTGCAAACATTTCAAAGTCATAAGTTGAAAAACGCTGACTCCACGAGATTAAATATTAGAGCCTAACACAAAGCGGAGCGACGGCGCACTGGCGCCTACAAACCTAACAGGGATACTTCGCGCATTGCGCAATGCGTGAAGTATCCCTGTTAGGTTTGTAGGCGCCAATGCGCGTTTCGCGCTGGCTGCCCGCCCGCTGCGCCGCAGCGTACCACGGCGCTTGAAGCAACTATTTCACACCAGAGGTATTGCACAGTATCATACGAAACTGAAGGCGCTCTTATATATTAGTAATGGCAGGCATCCATCAAAAATACGGAGCTTTCCTCGCAAAATAAATCAAGATACTGCGGCTCAAAAAGAGAGCGGTAGTCAAAAAACTCACTAAGTCCTAGCATTCGTAATTAGTAACGTTTAGCATACACGTTATCGCCAGGCTGTTGCTTAATCGCCATCGGCTATAAAATGCTATAAGAAATTGTGTTGCCGGCTGTAGAGGCTATTGGGAATCTTACAGCCGGCTGAAGGTCTATGGTATTTTGGAACACAGGTTTTACTGCCAATTTTCACCAGGGAGCATAGAGCATGCTCAAATGAAGTATCAAGAGAACGCAATTTGGCATGTACATTTGTTAAAAATGCGTCTAAAACTAAAAAATCATGATTTGCCCGCGCAATCCTCGGCTGAGAAATACATTTTACTAAAAAATACTTCCCGTGGGTCCTATAACTTACTCTTCCTGAGTATTTAATATTGCGAGAATGCAGAGAAAAAAACAAAATCTTTGACAGGGTTGCTTAAAAACGTGTTTATCTGCCACACGCTGCAACCTCCGTTCGATTGCCTTCAATTTTTCACTGGTCCAGTTTCTTTTGTTTTCATTTCTCGGAACGATGACGCTTGAACGTGCTAATCTCTACGACGCTGTCAAAAAGAGTGTTCCATTATTTCCCTTCTTTTTCCGTCACCATCTTTGGCTCATCCTCTCTTATCGCTGCCTCTTTTTCAGCTCTTGGCGATTATTTCTATCTTATTGGCGGAGAAACAGGCGAAGTCATCTTAAGTTCCTCTTGTGGCTTCGACCATTAAAAATACAACCTACTCAACTTATAAAGCTTTGTTAGTTAATGGATACGAAGGATAATGATAAGGAATTCCTCAATATTAGGTAAAATTTTGAAGTATGTAAGGCAAAGAATTTTAGATTGAGAACGCTTCGTAAAGTTTCAACCGTGCCGCTGAAAATTAACTTGTATTAATGAAATATTTTGCATTTACATATTCATGAAAAAGATGCTAGTCGAGGGTGCTCAGCAAAGCATAGTCCTGGAGGATGGTCAACATATAGAAAGTTGCGAACAGTACAAATACCTGGGGGTGAAACTTACTTCAGATGGGAAGTCGGATCAGGCCATTTGGGACCGTAATCTTCAAGAAAGGAAAGCCATCGCCATGCTGAATGGGATTCTTTGGGACCTAAGGATCTCCAAGGACAACAGAAAGAGGATTTATAACTCGGTTGTCAAGCCTATAATGATCTATGACAGTGAAGTGGAGGAGTTGAAGAAGCGGACCCAAAAAATGCTCAATGCGATAGAGATGGATTTCTGGCGAAGCTCGGCTGGAATCTCGCGGAGAGAACGTATCAGGAATGAACGTGTCCGGGTGATAATGGGCGTTAAGGGGGACAATAATTGTGCACGATATCATGACCAAGCAGTTGGTATGGTATGGGCATGTGCAGAGGATGACTGATATCAGGTTTCCGAAGAAGGTGTTAGAATGGGTCCCTCCAGGTAGATGACGGAGAGGGCGTCCAGCCAAACGGTGGGTAGAGGGCATCCGTGAAGAGACGGAGAGATGCCAGCTTCCGGAGGATTTTTCTACCATGACAGATTCCTATGGTGAATGGGCGTCGCAGAACGCCCTGGAATAGCGTAATAGCGACTTGTACATACATACATATTCATCAAAAGTCTTCTTTGCGAGAGGGATGTGGGTCGGATCATAGCTATTAATTTTGATTGTGTATGTATCTACACTTTACTATGATCAGGCAAATATTCTATCTCGCAAAAAAAGACGTTTAATGAATAAGTTAAAAAATTCCACCAAGACTGCAAAATATTTCATTAAACAAATTTAATTTTCAGTACCACGGTTGAAACTTTAATCAAACCTCTCCATCGGAGCTTTTTTAGAGAGTTGCTGTTGCTGATCGGACTGATATTATTATTTTTACCTGATCCACAAAAATCAAGCATCGGAACACGATTCTGTGAACAGCGCATCTAACCTATTAAAAGCTCTCTTGCCGAAAAAATTATTTGCCTCGGAGCAATAATGAATTGCCAGGCTTTCTTCGGTAAACTGGTGTCGAATTTTCTTAAGGTGTACTTACGAAAATTCTCTCTATTCAATGTCTCTAAGTCTCTGCTGAATGTTACGGACTAGATAAGTGTGCGGCTGAGTAAGTTTGGGGAGTTAAGCTGCGCCCAAAATGAAGGTGTAAAATCGGGGTGTTCTCTCACAATGAGCCGGCAGAAGGGGCGGACGGTTAGCCATGATGATACTCGGAAGTGCTAAGAACTGTTATGAAAGGTTAAGCCAGGCCTCAGGAGCACCCAATAAAGCCGCCCCTAATGTTTCGACCAGGATTACACCTAAGCCCAAAATCGTCTCTTGCATAAGGCTTCACGGCCTGCTCCTTCTCCCCGCCTGCAACCATGTTTATGACCCGACCACCCTCCCCACCTTGTCTATTACGGGCCTTTACGTATCGTCAAAATATTTTACTACGGATCTAAACATTCCTCGGAAAGTGAGCAATCTCTTGAGCCCTTTGATACTATGTTCTTGGATGTAAAGGAGGCAAAGGGAGAAGGTAATGCGACACCTACGTAAGCAACACTGAAAAAAAAGATTGGTTGAATTTGCCATTCCTTCACGCTGTATTTCACACAAAGTTAAGTCAAAGTCGATTTTGTCAGAGGAATGGTAACCTGCACCAGTGTAAAGTAACGTTTACCTTTCTCTTGACAGAATTGACTTGACTCTGAATTGACGCTGTGTGGAATACAGCGTGAAGGAATGGCAAATTCTACCAATCTTTTTCTTTAGTGCACTTGTACACGATAGGAAAAAGTAACTAAAATCTTATGTTAATCTCGGGACAGCACAAAGAAACACGAATCGTTGGTTGATTGTTTTTGGTGTTAGTTTTCCTGTGTCAAATCAGTCAAGTATTCGTGATGAAAATCTGCGACCTTGCTAAAATTTAGTCGCCAGCATCCAGATTCAAACCTCGGTCATATCAGTGGAGGTTCAGTGCGCTGGCCTCTCGCAAGTTACTACCTCTGAGTCCGGGGAGGACAACAAGAATACATAAATTTGGCAGGACACTTTCTGCATGATATGATGTTTAAGAGTATCCTACGGTTAGGGTCGAATTAACACGAAATTTTTGTGAGCAAAGTTCTTTAGGTTGACCTGACACAAAGAAGTACCACAAAGTAACATCAAATACGGAAAATTTTAACTGTGTAAAAAATGAGTTTTAAAATGTTCTGTTTCTTCAGTGATGAACAGTTTGGTGTTATAGTGCGCATTGAATGAAAAAAAAAAACCAACAGATCACATGCAACTCAGATTTTTGATGATTGCATCGATTGCTCAGATACTTCATGCTATTGTTTAAGGAAAAAGATGCAAAATTAAAGTGAGGAGAGTAATATCATTATGTAGAAAGGAAGACTAACCAAATAATATTATCCGCTTATTTAGGCTCGTTTGTGTTCTACTTTCTATATCATGTCATACTCTATAATATAGGATCCTTATACTGTAGTGCTAAGGAAGAGCGCCGTATGAACATTCGACAGTTGCCAAATTTCCTTCGATAAAATGTTTATTATTTATGAAAGTTATGGTTATTTTCCCTTCAATATCCAGAATCTTTAGGTGAAATTGCAAACACAATTATCTGACAAATTGGGAGGAAAATATTCATAAGTTTGCCAGGAAATGTGTGTTTTTTCGAAGGTAATTTGGCAACGCCTGAAGGTTCATACGGTGTTCTTCCTTAGTAGGGCAGAGTACAGACCCTCTCACTACGTAATGAGACATATCCTATGGTGCTTCGATTCTTGGCTTGTCTGGCGGGCCAGTGCGGCAGCGCAGCGTGGTGGTGGCGGGAGGAGGGATTTAAGTACCCGTGCTCAATTTCCCGGACAAGGGTGCATAAAGACGCGAGCGAGTGCATTTGATGGAGCGCTATTTAATTTCGGAGGCTCAGAATCACGGGGCGGAGGGGGGCGGCCTCGGGGTCGGGGCGCGGGGCCCCATAATTGCCCCCGGAGGAGCCGGGGGAACCGGGGTAGCCGGGGGACGGGACGGAAAAACGCGGGTGAGTGGACTGATTGAACGCTGCCGATGAGATGACTCGCGGTGCCGGTGCATCAGCTCGGAAGCCTGAATAAACACGCAATTAAAGTGGTCGCTCCCATAATGAATTGAATAATTGAATCTTCCGCCGACCGCGCTGTTGCAATGCACCCTCAAATTCTCACGGTACCTTAATAAAATCAGAACATGGTGTATAGTATGGGTCTGTTGCACCACTCACAGAATCGTGTTTTGATGTTCCATTCTTGTAGATCAGCTTAAAACAATAAGTTCAGTCCAAACCGCAACTTTCTACGTTCAATATTAAACGAGAAATCGGCCTTTAAAAAGTCAGGTTTTTGACGTCATCCACCGTGGCAGTGACACCCTTGATTTCTTTCTCTTTTGTTCGATCAGTGATGCGGGAGACGCAACGCGACATTTCAACGACAATAAACATTAACAAACTCAAGAATCAGACGGATTCGCGCCTTGAGGAGTCTGATCACCTTGATGTTTTCAGGGTACCTTAATAAGAGAAGAACATGATGTCTAGAATGGTTTAGTTGCGCTCGTCGCAGAATCGTATTTTGATGTTTGATTCTTGTGCATCAGCTAAAAATAATAAAATCTGCCCAAATAGCAATATTCTACGTTCACTACTAACCGAGGTATCGCGCTTTTAAAAATCCAGTTAATGACGTCAACCTCCGCGATAGTGACACCCTTGGTTTCTTATTCCCACCCTGCTTTTGTCAGTCGTTGTGACGCACATTTCCACTTATTGTTCAACGTAAATCTCGGATGAAAGCAAGGTGTCAGAAACCAAGGGTGTCACTACCGCGGTGGATGGCGCCATGAAACGAATTTTTCGAAGCGTAATATTTCGGTTAATATTGAACGGAGAGAGTTGCTATTTGAACAGATCTCACTATTCTTGGCTGATCCAAAAAAATTGAACATCAAAACACGACCCTGTCCATCTCAACTGACTCATCTTGGCAATGCTCATTCCCTAATTTATTCCTGATTTTCAGAAGCTCATTCCCTAATTTTCATGAGCCCATTCCCTGATAATCAGGGGCTTATTCTTTGAAAGGAAACCAAGGTATTTCCGTACCTCGGAAAAAAAAAATCGGGTCCGAAAAGTGTATCTTCTAGCAATTGAACACGTTTTATAATACGAAGAAGTGGCACCATCGCTGAGGATGCGGAACCTCGTTTTGAACTTACTGAGTCCCGAACTATTTTGAGTGATGAGTTAAGTCTTATCCTTCCGCCCGGCAAGAGGCGGGAAACAAGAGCATGCTTTCCGATCACTTACATTTTCTCACTTGATAATGCGCGTATAACTGCCAATACATGCAAATTCAGATCCGATATTTTTGCGATCGGCACATAGAATGCTCGACTTAAATTGTCATCTTATACTCAACTTACTGTATTCATCTTAATACAGACTTATCTTATACCCGTCTTACACTCCAAATAGATCGCGGTGGCCATCATATTTTTGATGGAAATTTTTTCAAAATCGGAAAAAATAATTTCTAGGCGTCAATTTTTAAAGATCTTCAGCACCAACAAAAACAACGATAAATATCTTGATGGTTCCGCCCTGAGATACTTTCTACGATTCAGCTACTCCTATTCGGACAGCGTTCGTCAAAAAAGAACCTACCACACGCCCACATTTTTAAAACCACTTAACTTCCCCTTGAAGTCAAAGGCAAATACGTTACTTCTAATATACCCTCGAGGAGCTGGTTCCTTGTTGATAAACGGCATCCAATCGACGGCAAACGGCACGACGTCACCCAAAGAGACGCCTCGATGGGGAGCACGGGACCAAACGACTTATTAAAGGAAGACATAAACGCTTTAGGGATCTTATTAGAACGTACGCCGTTCTTCAAATGAACGAGTTATCCCTTAAACGGCACATGTGGATTCTTAAATGAGCTCTGGGCTACGTAAGAGCACAAGCGTCTTGGGGCTCAACTGGAAATGGAAATGTTCCCTTTTGGAAATAATCCGTATCGGGGCTCGATCGTGGCGCGATGGAAATTTACGAATTGAAGTTATGGATACCGGCTGGAACAGGTGCTGCTCGGAGCGTTTGACGACCCTGCACCCTTTTGGAGCCGCATTCGCAACAATTTAATGTTACTGGAGTAACGTTAGGTGATGGGTCGGAATGAAATTACCGTGCACGGGAGGGGTTTACGACGTTTACGCTCAATTTTCATCCGGGCGACTGGAAAGTTTGCAGGAAATCTGATGAGAAAGTTTGCTTTGTAGTTCTCTCGAGAGGGGTTTCAAGGTGAGGGTGTCTCTGAAGGGTTCCGTTAAAGGCCTCTTCCAGTGCAATGTGTATACATTAGCGACACCTCCCGCGGGTAATATCTTACGACTCCTGCTTATTGAAATTTGGAGGATGGAGATCTGAAAGGTTAGTGAATGCGTAACGTGAGACTTAAGTTATTAGAGTGCTCCCATTTCCCGGAACTAGTTCCGAATTGCGGAACTTTTGAGATTTTCCGGGAATACCTCGGAACTTTCGAAATTTCCAAAATGTCCCGGATCTTTTGTATTTTTCCGACTTTTTTGGAACGTTTAAACGAATCGGAAAAAAACGTTCCAAATCCCGCCGGAACCTTTTACAGTCCTGGAATGGGAGCGCTGGATTTGATCTAAGAACTTCAATCGGGAAACGAGGTGAATTCCCACTGCAGCATTTGGAACGTTCTCATAATAATGTTCCCGTCGGATTTTCATTTGAGATAACGAGTTTTCCTATTGCGTATACGGGATTCTGACTGTCGAGAAAAGAATCTGATTGGAACAGTAAGACTACTGTTTATCTGGAGGAGAAATCCAAAGAAGAAATAATCAATAGGATAATTTTCCATCCTTTGGAATTCATGCGGCCAAAATAAAGGAGATGAAGTTGCATATGAAGGGTTTTGTTACTAGCTGATTATGATATAACTGAACATTCTTCTTTTGATAAGTGCATAAGACGTTAACTGAATAAATGTTAATTCAACAACTGTTAATTTTACTAACGTGAGTTAAATAAGTAAATATATAAACAAGCGGGAAAGCTCTAATATGTAGAGAAGCGCTCAGCAGTTAAGATTCCTATGGTGACCGTAACGCAACAGCTGTGCCATTTGGAGGCGAATTTTAACGAGTTACGAGAAAGTCCTCACCGGTGGCAAAAAGTTCGGATAAAAAGAACTCAACCCCTGGACTTTCACATGATAATAAAATAACGATAAACTTCCCGACAAAGAAAACTTTGGCAATGTTATTTATTTCATCTGCTAGTTTATATTTAATAACGTTTAAGGGGGCATTATTAGCTGGTAAATAGAAACTTTTGAGGATCTCGTCGATGGTTAAATTTCACATATTTCAGTTGTGTTAGTTCAGATTTTTGAATTTGGAAAATTAACAGATTGAATCTGTTGGCCAATCATTGAAACTATGATAAGACATAGCTCTATTTTAACGTTGCAATATATCGCATATTACGATGTCTTATCGGGCTGTTATAAACTTTCAATAATCGGCCGGCTGATCACATTGGACCGGAAAATGATATGGTCAGTGTAGAAAAATGTGTTATTCTTGATGCTCTTCTTGTTTCTAGTCCATACTAAAAACCCAGCATAATACTACCAGGAACCTATTCACCGGAAATCCGCAAGTGTTCCAAATTTCTGCACCAAGTACGTACCTCGTACTTTTACAGGGCGACAGACATCCTGTCTGAGATTCTCCATATCTATTAATCGCCGCTAGCTCCTCTGGCGTAAGGATGTATCTTAATTTCCATATCGTCACCTTCCGGCCAAAGTATCACAAGCGCCATGCGACGATTAAAAATTTCTGCTGCCATCGTATTTTTTTTACAGAAAATTTGTTCGTTGAATCTGTTTGAAAATTTCACTGAATTTTATCGGCAACGCAAAGAAAATTTAGCGAAATTTCCGAACAGCTTCGTTGAAAAATGTCTTTGTTAAGAAATAAGATAGCGGCGGACATTTTTAAACGTGGCGTTTGTGATACTTTGGCTGGAAGGTGACGATATAAGCCCTGCTGGCTGATTATTGAAATTGATAGACAAAGCTATAGCCAGAGAATACATAGGGCAAATGAAGCGATCCTATTGGGGGAAGTAGGTGGTTGCAACGGACGAAGGAGGTAAGTAATAGACTAACTAACAACTGCTGCAACTCATAAGAGTCCTTACATTTAATCATCATTTACCCCTTCAGTCTCTAAGAACGACCTGTTTCAACCAATAGGATCGCCCCATTCTCCCTATGTCTTCTTTGTCTATTGCTTTGTCTATCAATTTCAATAATCAGTCCGCAGGGTTCATACAAAAATAGGGATACGCTTTTTCGTCAGCGGAGCGACGTAATGTACCAACCCTCTCGGTCTGGGACTTCCGTTAAGGGTGGGCGTTTTTTTCGAGGATATTTAAGTTCTCAAGTTTTTGCCGGTGCAAATACCCCTCTCGCTCTCTTCTTCCCGAAGTCAAGACGTCCTTGTTTTCGCAAAAATCTTTCGGAGCGCCGCGCGCCGGGGGTGATGACGGCCGGGCAGGGGCGGAACTCCCCGGGGAAATCAAGGCGCGGTGCGCCTGCAGCGTAGACTTCACGCTCCGCACCGTATGCAGATCCGGCACCATCGCCGAATTGCAAGGGAATACGTCAAATATTAACTCAAGGTGTTTGAAAAAAGATGGAGGGGGAAGTAAAACTTGGAGGTATTCGGGGATGGTGAGGAGAGGGGAATTTGGAGGGTGTATTTATGGTTGGTCCTTAAATAGTTTTTTTCCCCCCCTGGGGAGCATCCGCTTGGTTTACATTGTGATTAAGGGAGCTGTAAGGTATACTCATGTATTGCATCATAAAAGGACACAGACTACAGATCTAGAGAAAAAGTAACCTATACAGCTTTTTTTTTTTTTTTTTTTTTTTTTAAATTGATACATGAGAAGTCGAAAAAAAATTCGACTGTGGTACAGGTCGAAATGACACAATAGGACTATACATTTGAACAGTACAAATAGGAACGTATGATTTTCAGTTTAGCACGACTACAGTTTAGCGCTTCCGAAACAAGCCCTTAGAAAGGATTCGAATGATATACTTCGCGTTCAGTTCAGTTTAACTGTACAAAGAAGAAAAAGTAAACAAAATTTTGTGTGATTAATAAACCAAAACCTCGTGTTACCTCGTGTTTTATTTTGGGAAATAAAACACGAGGTAACACGAGGTTTTGGTTTATTTTTTTGTGTTCGTTTTCCCTGCACGTCAAACCGACCAAATATTTGGGTTGAGGTCACCAAATGTTTGTGTTGAAAATTTTCGACCTAGTTTAAATTTAGTCGCCATCAGCCGCCAGGATCAAGCCTAGATCATATCGATTGTGATTCAATGTCCTGGCCACTCGCAAGACACAACCTCTGAGCATTGGAATGAAAAAGAGTAAAAAACAGTGGCCTGGCATGAAGGACCGATTATCAATATTATAAATCGATTATTAATTGATAAATCGAAAAGCACGCCACGCCACTGGTAAAGAACCCAAGTTCCGCAGGACACTTTCTGCATGTCCCGATGTCTCAGAGCATAAAGAAAAAAAAGGAGGGGTTTGCATTTCGGGCATCTTGGAATTTTTTGATGACTTGATGACGTAGGTGGGTACAGCGTGAAGGGGATGTCGCTGTACCCAGCTGTACCCACCTACGTCATCAAGTCATCGAAAAATTCCAAAATGCCCGAAATGCAAACACCTCCTTTTTGGCGCGCATACGTAGTATACCGCCTTTGCGATCGTTTCGACCCCCCCCTCGATACAATAACCGAGTCCCCTAGTTCCTTACCGAAAAGTGACTACCGCGAACTTCTGAGATTTTCCAAAGCGTGTAAAAAGTTTACTAATCCGTCAATAATAATGATTAAAATTTGTTTCTCATTCTGGGGCTCGCTAGTTTATGTGTAATGAATACCAAGAGTCTACGTTT
>NW_017566800.1:1911860-1985988 GCF_001854935.1 Bemisia tabaci
TTTTTAAGGTCAGAAATGGAAAGTAGGCCAAAAATTACATAAGAAAACATGTGATGGATGACATCGAAGCGAAGATTTGGCGGGGAACAGCCGTTGAAAGAGCCCGCCACTGGCCGTTCAACCCCTATTTTCCCTCTATAGCGCCTTGAAAAGTGGTTGTAAGTAATTTTTAAGGTCAGAAATGGATAGTACGCAAAAAATTACATAGAAAAACATGTAACGGGTGACATAACAACGAAGATTTGACGAGGAACAGCCGCGGAAATAGCGGACGCCAGCCGCTCCAACTCCCCCACTTCACCCCCCTGTATCTCCGAAACCGCTTTTCAACTCAAGCTGAAATTTTTACCGGAGACTTAGGGCATCATATGCAACAATTTGGCGCAATTCCCGTTTGCAAAATCGAGGGCCTAAAAAGGGGCGAATTTCGACCCATTTTTAACAAGGCTCTTTTAAAAAAAAGAAGCTACAGAGGAGTTGAAAATTCGAATGGAAAACATGGAATATCAACTGTCCAGATTTGTGAACTCTATGGAAACAACTTCCGAAACAAGCTCACCTGAGACAAGTAAAATAAAAGCCCAGTATACCAGTTGTGCCAACTTGATTTTTGAATATTTAAAAGTAACAGTTGCATTAAAGCACCTACAGAAAAATGTGTGAAATCCTGAGGAGAAAACTCCTGACTCAACAATGCATGCAGAGAATGAGCACAATAAATTGCATTATTGTGGATTAATTATTATGAACTTAAACACGTCATAAAATCATCAAATCATCATCGTAATCTCTCATGCAGCTTTCTACAGCACGCCCCATTTTTCCCACTCGCACACATAGTTCCGTTTGGAACTATTTGCATTATGACGTGAGTCCTGTTATGTATATATCCTTAAGGATCTCAGGAGCCATGTCTTAATGCACATTGTTCCGTTTGGCAGAAAAACGTCCAATTAATACATAAAGCTATAGACGAAGAAGGCAAAGGGAAAACGCAGGGATGCGAAAGTTTCTCGGTCCCGTGACCGGGATGGTCCCGTAAGCGATGTTTTAGATCGGGAAAGCCGCTAAAACCGCGCATTTTTGCAATAAAACTCATAATTTTCCACAAAATCGCGGTAAAAATCACGGGTTTTCTGCAAAATCGCGGACGAATATACGTACAGGGCCGTAAAAAAGTCATCCTTTCGAAATTTCCGCACTAAGAAAGAGGGGTATTCAAAATGGGAAGGCCAACCTGAAAAATGGGAGGGCTACAAACTTTCTTCATCCCTAGGGAAATGGATCGATCGTTTTGGTTGAAACGAATGGCTGTTATAGACTAAATGAGAAAATGATGGACTGATTATGGAGTATCTTATGGATCGCCGTTAGTTAGTCTATTACATGACTTCTGTTGTTCCTCGCAATTCCAAGTAATTATGCGGCAATTCGTAGTCTACTGACTCGTCTGGAGACTATCTTCTATCGATAGCCGAAGAATTATGGGAACAGGCTCGGTAGATCTGTGACGTAAATATGACGAAAAACGAACACTCGGGGATTTAGAGCTTACGGTAATGATAGAACTCAGCACCGTGAGCAAACACGGAGTTTCCAAGCCAAGAGAGTCAGGTGTAAAAGTTGGGAGTGCGGATGGCAGTCGGTAAAATGGTCTCTTTCGGTAGCGGTGATGGACGGAAGGGGAGGAGCAGCGTTGCAATATCGTGGGGCACGATCGTAAATTTGCACACTTTCCACGTGGGGGAAACATGGATTTTTCGGGAAATCTAACAAGCATGCGAAGGAGTGTGCCCGGAAACATATTTCAGCTGCATACGGCACTGCAGTGACTTAAATCCGGCGACGCAGCGAAGGCCGCGGGTGAAGTACGTATTGTTGCGACTTAAAAACAAAGCTGCCGGATTGGCGGTTCCCGGAAAACCAGGATGAGACTAGGGAGCCGGAGCCCCCTTGGCCGCTACGCGGCCCTACCCCGGGCACACTGGAAAAAAAAACACATTGGATCTAGAGTCCAGACTCTTGAAAACATTGACAAGAGAAACGACTCTTGATTCAATCAGATTTTTGCTTAAATCGAAAGGAAATCCGCTCAAATTAAGAGGCTTGGTTCTTGATTTAAGCTTAAATCTGATTGAATCAAGAGTAGTTTTTCTTGTCGATGTTTTTAAAAGTCTAGACTCTAGATCCAATGTGTGTTTTTTCTAGTGTATTAAACAGACATAATATATTTTCGAGACCCCACGATAACAATCTAATGAACATAATAGAGCGAGGCAAAACTTGGACATAAACCTGCCAAACGGAACAATTGATGAGTGGAAAAGATGGAGTGCGCTCTAGAAAGCTGCATAATAAATAGTGTTAAAATGAGTGTGATTCCTTTTAGAGAAAGAGAAAAGCGGAATTTTACATTTTGTCAAACGGAATTATGTGTCAAATTAATGTGGCTTTCATGAGCCATGGTAATAGGAAAACAGCGTTGTGAACACGGTTCATGAGTTAATGCCGACCATAGAGCGACAACGGAGACGGCTTCGTTGCCGCTGACGTCACTGGATCTTTAAAATTCCCATTCATATTTACGGTCCTCAACTAACGAGCACACCCCTTATTTCTCGACTGCCTCTGGTTCCGTTGTGCAGAAATAGTTCAATTGATCAACGCTATTTTTGTCCAATGATGAGCAATTTCTGGAGCATCAAACTAAATACGATTTGCCTGATGATGACTGATGAGTGTATGACCAGTGGCGTGGCGTGAATGATCGATTGTCGATATCTCGATAACTCGCCATTTGAAGCTATGGTAAAGAATCGATTACCAAGGTGTTCGCTGAAAACACCCTGATGATCGATCTTTTTTCATAGGCTTGAGTGGCGTATCAATCGATATATCGCAAAGCACGCCACGCCACTGTGTATAACTGAGCACTGGCAAGGCGCTTTTGGCAGACAAACCAATCGCTAAACTCTTTGGCCACCAGTCATCATTAAGCAAATCTGAGTGTCCCTGCTAAATTAAGAGGCTTGGCTCTCGATTCAAGTAAAAATCCGATTGAAATAAGAGTATTTTCTCTTGTCTCTTGTTGATTTTTTGCAAGAGTATAGACTCTAGATCTGAGCGAATTTTTTTCCATTCGGGTTCGGTTCCGCTGAATTAAGGTAAACGATATATCCAACTCTGCCAGTTCTGGGTCTCGCAATAACAGCGAATCGACGGCTCATTTTTATTTTTTTCGGTTGAAAATGAAATTGTTAATATTTTGTAACGTCCCGGGTTCTTGTTTATCCTTCGTTGCTTTTTTGCAGCCTGTTCCCCAAATTAAGTTGTTATTTTTTTACGTTTCAAAATATTAACAATTTCATTTTCAAGCGGAAAAAATAAAAATGAGCCGTCGATTCGCTGTTCTACATTCTGACAGTTGCATTGCCAACGGCCCTGAGTCCATGGACATCTTAAAAAATGGGAAAATTCCGGTCAACTTGGCGACGTCTCAGGCATCTTGGAGTAAGGAGTGTCATTTCTCAGCCAGGGTCTCCGTGTGTATTCAAACCGGGAGCGTGTGTATTTAATTCTGAGTGAGTTATTCACACTGCCTCGCTTACGTGCAGCGCACCCTTCACCCTCCACCACCCCGTGTGACGCTTCAAGAACCACTCATAGTCGACATCATAAACTCTGGGGCGTTCTGGCAAAGTTTTTGGCGAATTATTACAGATCCTGAGAGTCATTTTTCAGGGTTTCAGCTCTTTTTGATTGAACCAGACAATTCGAAAAAAAAGTGAACTAATTCATCTAAAACACCCTTTCCCACTTCAGTGGCTGAGGAACAGTAACACCTGACAGAACATTTTCGGTGAAACTGAGTTATCAACTTTGCCGCATTCTACATTATAGAAAACACTGGTTGGTGTTTTTTATTTTTTTCAATTCCGCGTAAGAGCACTGTAATGCACAACAAAAATTGAAAACCTAAACTCAAAATTATAAAAATGACTAAGTTCTTCATTCTTCGTACAAGGCCGTCAGTTTGCAGATAGGCGTTATTTCCTTCTCAGGATCGACTCTCTCTCTACGATTAAGTGTGTTCAAGATTTATAAAAGAAATTTTAGAACGATAAAAATTATTTTCGATGCAAAAAATTGAGACAAAAATGACTCATATATTCCGTGGAAAGGATTAAAAAGTATCAGTTTCGAATTGATGATCCGATTGATACAAGGAATGCGTAGCTGAAAGCCGCTCGAAGCTTGGAGGGAGTGGTACACGAAGATCCATCTTTAAGGGGAGGAGGGCTTGAGTGCTACTCATTGTAAGTCGCGGTCGGACCAATTTAAAACGCCTTCAAGTTCGTGTGATACTGTGCAACACACCCAAGTTGATATAATTGTATTCTTAGGTTCGAACCTAACTCAAGCAAATTTATCTACCAAATAAGACATGTCAACCTGTTATCAGGTGTATCAATTGTAGCTCTAGTTATGTCGAAAATTGATTACTCATATTGCTCGTGACTAAAATTTAAGCCTCGATCGATTTGAAAGAAAGAATTATCATTATTAATGTGCACTGGGAAAAAAACACATTGAATCTAGAGTCCAGACTCTTGAAAACATTGCTAAGGAAAAATACTCTTGATTCAATCAGATTTTTGCTTAAATCAAAAGGAAATCCGCTCAAATTAAGAGGCTTGGTTCTTGATTTAAGCTTAAATCTGATTGAATCACGAGTAGTTTTTCTTGTCGATGTTTTAAAGAGTTTTGACTCTAGATATACAATGTGGTTTTTTTCCAGTGTATGTTTAAGTCTTTCAAAAGTACGAAATCATTTTCTAAAATCAATTAATTAATGAAGAATGGAACGGCGCCAACTTCATCATTCACCCATGATCCTGAACATATAATACGCCAATTCGACGTATTTCTGCTAAGGGCTCCATGTCTTAATGCACTTAGTTCCGTTTGGCAGAAATACGTCCAACTCATTGATACACTTCTCTGTTTGATTATTTTCATTTTTGAAAACTGGTCAAACTTATGAATTAGTCGTACAATCCTCGTGCACGCCCTTGATTCAAGAATGTTGTATCAAATCAGATTTTTATTCATGAACGATCACAAATGAACTTAGAAAATACATGTTTAGTTTATCATGAAGACAATGCTCTCAATTGCTGAGATAAAGTTGAGAGGTGATGAAGATGTACCGTGGCATTATGCTGAGGGACTCGGAACCGGGCTCAAAAAGAAGAATCCTCCAGTGAGAAGCATGCGGCCAACTGCTTTAAATATTAATATCTTGTTCTTGAGAACGTCTGGAATTGGGCCCACGTGTGCTTTTTGTCATTTGCGTTTTCGTAGACTCCGCCAACGAAAATGCCGAGTTTAAACAAAATTGGATTACTTTAAAAAGAATATTTCATTAAAATCTGGCAGCCTCATAATTTTTTCTTCTTTTCGTGTGCTAACAGAATACGTCAAGCTGAATAGCTCCTCCATTTTTAAGCCCTTTTAGGTTCCTTTCTGCTAAAATGTGATTCAATCGGTTAGCGGCAGATGATGAACTGAGTTGCAAAAGCAGATCAAAATCGCAAGGGTCATACGTCGTTTCTACATGAAAGATTAAAATGACCTAAATTTCGAATATCAGTTGACTTTTTAAATATAAACGGGATTTAATGACCGGTAAAATTTTGGTCATTAAAACTCCGGTTTCATCGGACCTGACGAAGCAGTCGTAAATTCACCGGAAAATAGCGTGCAAAACTCCGGAAAGTTTACAATTCACGAACGGGCACCTCGGCAGACGTATTTTTCATGGGGTTTAGCCGCAGCGTTTTCTTTGTCTTTTAACAAGCATGATTTAAGGCGCGAAAATGGTGCCGGTGCCGGCACCGGACAACGACCGGGACAGCCGAGAAGAGGAACGACAACTTATTACCCGGTGGCTTGATACGCTAAGCACTAATTAAATCGAGAGGATTCTCTCATCACGTCATATGCCCGGTTTTCTTCCTCGAAACATCGTTGCCAATTCAACCGCGTCGTGACACCCTTATTCGGGGAGTGCAAATTGTAAATGCAACGTAGAAAACCCTGGGGAACTGACAGCGGCAGTCGTACGTTGTGCCTGGGAAAACCAAAGCGCCTGCAATATTCTTGTGTATGCAACACGCACAACCCGAGAACACGAATAGTTGCATCAATACCTAGCCATTGAAAAAGTAGAAGCGCCTGCAATTTTTTGTTTATGGAACACGCACAACCCGAGAACACGAATAGTTGCATCAGGACCAGCAGTGGCAGTCATACGTTGTGCCTATAAGAAAACCAGCGCGCCTGCAATTTTTTGTGTATGCAACGCGCACAACCCGAGAACACGAATAGTTGCATCAAGACCTAGCCATTGAAAAAGTCGAAGCGCCTAAGGGAACTAACTTTCCCCCATTGGGGGAGGAACGGAGAGGGGGGTTTGGATTGGCGGGTGTTGCGGAACGCGAAGCTCGTTCCGTCCTATACTCACAATGCTTCTTCATGGCGCTTAGTTCCGTTTGACAGAACGTGCTATCCGGGATTCTAAAATCCTCAAAAGGAACTCAATTTGGCGCTTAGTTCCGTTTAACAGAAATACGTCCAATTGAAACTTGTTGTTAGACGTTATTGAAAGATATTGATTTATCCGTAATACCAATACGTTTGTCTTTTACAATGCTTGAAAAAAATTTCAGGTTCATAGAATTCAGAGAGTATCTCCAAAACAATCTGGCAACACCGCTGCAATCGTAATTAATTTATTTCTTACTTTATTCATACCGGACTATTAATAACTCACCACCAGCGCGGCGTCGTCAAGCACCTACCGTCTCAAAACAGAAAAGACACCCCCCCCCCCCCTCTGTGTCCCCCTCCTTTGCGGCGTCTGGTCTCCTGCTTTCATTCCTTTTCTGCATAATCATTTTAATGACCCATTTCGCCACTCATTTAGGTGGGATTCTTTTATGCCTGTCACGACGCTTTCGTCCGAAGGGAGGGGAGACCTGCCGAGTCGTGTCTTTTCCGGACGGAGAGACCCAGAGAAAAGAACTTCCGTTGTCAGAAACTAACTTCGGTGCATATGGCGCACCAAAGTTTTTGGTAAAACCGAAATTCGGTTTGTATAACCCGTGTCTTCGAGGAAGAATATTATACAGTTAAAAATTTCCGTGTTCATGCTATTTTTGTGTTGCTCGTTTTTTCGGTCCGATCAACGAAAAAGACTTGTTTGATCTACCAAATCTTTTATTAAACCAATCGAGACCTTGTTATTCTGAGGCATCTGGGGATGAAGACAGTGCAGTGCTGAACTAATCTGCTGTTCTACAGAGGAACGCCGTATGAACATTCAAGAGTTGCCAAATTTCCTTCGATGAAAAGTTCATTTTTAAGGAAAATTATGAATATTTTTCCTTGAAATCTTCAGACGTTTTAGATCAAATTACAAACAAAATTATCCGAGAAATCGGTGCACAAGCATTCAACAATTTTCCTGAAAATTAGTGATTTGCCAAGGAAAATTTGGCAACGCCTGAAGGCTCATACGGCGTTTTTCCTTAGCACAGCAGTAACGTACTTTAGTTCCTCTCTATACCACTCAGAGGTTGTGACTTGCGAGGTTTTGCGAGTTGCAAGACTTGCGAGATTCTACTTGAGACTACACCGAGGCTTGAATAATTTAAATCCGATGGGAAAATGAGACTGAAATGAAGTGGAAAGCGGCTCACAATGGCGTTGTTCTTTCCTTGCGGTTTTCGTCGCATCCTTTCGTGGATGCTTTATTGCCACGCTACACTCGACGTGCTACAAACTGTAAGATAGAAAATATAGTGATGCAGGGTGTCCAAAATCGCGATATAAGTGCTTGAAGCGTCTGAAAGGGGTAAATCAATAGGAAAGGATTAACAATACTTCGAAGTTAAATAAATTTCCGAACAAAAATACAAATTCTTGTAAAAAATGTCTCTCAATCCCTTTTATCCGTAAATATATGTAAAATGACCCGCTTAAAATAAGTAGTGTGGGTATCTAAACACCGTTATCACATCGTACGTTTCCCGTGTTTTTCAAGGACGGGCAACTTTTGCCAGCTGAAGAAACTCACATGCAACATCCGCTCTGTGCTATAATTGAGCCGTTCGGCGATGTTGCTGAAAGTGAGTTTTGGCTCTTGAATGAAGGACTCAGTGCAGTTTAGCGACTGGTAAAGGGATCTCGTGTCTTCTCAGCAGTTTCATGAGGATGCAACCGCTGCAGAAAGATGGCCTACCTCGGCGCCTTGTTTACTGCCGTGCTAAGGAAGAACGCCGTATGAAAATTCTATAGTTGCCAAATTTCCTCCGATGAAGTACTTATTTTTGAGGAGAGGTATCAATATTTTTCCTTGTGATCAGATTTTTAGATCAAATTGAAAACAAAGTTACTTGAGAAATTAGGATAAAAATATTTAAGAATTTTCTTGAAAATGAGTGCTTTGTAGAAGTAAATTTGGCAGCGCCTGAAGGTTCATACAGCGTTTTTACTTAGCATGGCAGTATAGTCCAAGCAAGTTGGGTCTAGACGTCATATATTCAAGGAGAATCGATAATCATTGCACTGAGGAAGCGACATACGAAAAGGTCAATCGTTTTTGGACGGATTTTGTTGCGCTGAGGCAAATGCTTGCTGGGACGAAGATGCAATCTTTTCTGTCAAAAAAAATTAGTTGTGTTAATGGAAGTTTCCCTGTTTCGGTTAATTTTTTTAAGCCAGATGGATTCCATCATTGCAAGGAAATTCTCATTACCACGACTAGTTGTGTACTTGACGTAAGGAGTCGCTTCGCGCAGCACACCGAAGGACCTTCGAGGGAGTTTCTTGTCTCTGTTTTTTAAATGAATCTGTTTTTTAAGAAATAAATGACACTTTCCTTTCTCCCTGGCAAAGCCGACTTAGAAACCGATTGACTAAACTGGATATATGGATAGTTAAACACTAGAAAAAAACACATTGGATCTAGAGCCCAGACTCTTAAAAACATCAACAAGAAAAAATACTATTGATTCAATCAGATTTAAGCTTAAATCAAGAATCAAGCCTCTTAATTTGAACGGATTTCCTTTTGATTTAAGCTTAAATCTGATTGAATCAAGAGTCCTTTTTCTTTTCAATGTTCTCAAGAGTCTAGACTCTAGATCCAATTTGTTTTTTTTTTTCCAGTGAACTAAACTTCTAGGATGGCACCAAAATCAGTCATAAAACTGACCTTTACCTTTTTTAAGAAAAAAAAGAATACGAACTAAAAAATTCAGTAATTCCACGACGCAGAAGAATCCATTAGTGGTTTTCAAAAGCATAATTCCTTAGACTAAAGAACCGGAAGACAGTTGCTCTGGACAAAAACCACGTAGCTGCGACATTAAACCGGCGCCGATACGTGACTCTTGCTGCGAGAGGCGGAAGAAAGATCCCGGGCCAATTTGAGGAGGTCGCTAGTCTCGGAGTCCAAAGTCTGACTCGATCGAGTTATAAAAATGTTGTCTCATCTTTTCGGTCCGCCTTTGTTCCCGAAAATAAAGGCGGAATGGCTCAGCCCGGGAGTGGGAGCGACGTGACAGCGAGAAAAATTGCCTTTGCCGGCGAAGACGGAAACGGGGAAAATGACGCTCGTTTCCGGTTGAGTCTGCGAGCAATTATGCTCCTGTGATATTGCCAATGATACGACTCCTCTTCCGACCAATACCATTGATTATGACTCCTGCACCATATCTTCAGAACTTTCGGTCGGCTAGGTTGTCAGACCAGGGCTGTGTTTTTACTCTTTAACATTGCTCTGGCATTTTATTTTATCAAAGGATTCCGAAATAATTCCCATTTCCAGAAACATATTCCGATACGCCCAAATTCCGCGAAAAATTCCGGGGAAAAATTCCGAAATACGCCCGCGGATTTAGTTCTAAAGAACGTCAAATTTGATCAAATAAATGGTCAAACTGGAGAAAAACTGCCGATTTTTTTTTTTTTTTTTTTTTTTTTTTTTTTTTTTTTTTTGAGACATATTTGAGACAATTTTGGAACATTGAAAAGTAGACACGTTCCTTTTGTCCAGAGAACGACGCATTGGACCGCATTTTGCGACAAGAAAGTACTATTTCCTCCTCGTATTATTTTGATCCCGTACGGGATAGTTTTTTTTTTCTTCAAAAAACTAAAGTCTCAAAGGCTAGACATGCACGCGTTCTATTTCCGCTGACTCGTCGAAAGACAGTAACGTCGGATTTGAATGAACGGATGGAGGGAAAATATGGATTTAAGGCAAAGATATTGAGGCAAATTGTCGAAAAGGACTTTCGCTCGCTTTTACTGCCGTGAGGTGCTCCCGTTCAAAATTTGATCAACCAAGCGTCTGAAATCCTATGATGCCTCTCTCTTTTATTTGCCCTGCGTATTTCGAATAGTTGCCAGCTCACCAAAGCTCCATGTATAAACTTGGGAACATTCATCCATATTTTGTCTCTTCGAAGAGAGTGTATGTTGATGGCTAAAGTGCAAAACCGCATACCTCCAATGCGGTGTTTCCAAATTTCCGCTCCATTTTTTCGAGAAGAAACAAGCCAACTTCTTGGCTTGAAGTCAACGCAGAATGTACAGCTTACAGAGGGGAAAATAACAAGGTAGTTTTCAAGAGATTACGTTGTTTTGTGCACTGAATCATTCGTCAAAATAACTCAGAAATAACGCTGAGCACATGGGAAAAGTCTAGAACCCACTCCTACTCACACAAAATGTTGCCTTATTAATATACGAAAATAAAATTAATAAATAAATCAATAAAAGGATACCAGCATTTTAGTAAAATTTGCTCTAGATGTTTGATTTTCTTTGGTATATTCCATCTTGATAATCGGTTAAGGAGGTGGTTGTCACCAGCAAGGTGTTGCGTTAACGATCCAAAGCTGCTCCAAGCCGAAATAACCCTTCAATCGAAACGCTTGTTGTTTTAGGCCGTCGAGGAAACTCCAAAAAATTACTCATCCCAGGTCGGTTGTATCGTTAGCATCGAGTTGAATTATTAAGATAGGCTTTTCCATCCTCTTAACCCTCGACCTGAATGTTTGGCTTGACCGGCGTCCGCTCCTCCTCCAGGCTTGCCGATTCTCCCTTGGAAACATGATCGATTATCGATATTTCCCCATTCGACGCTATGGTAGAGAATCGATTGTTGAAATGTTCGTTGCAAACTCCCTGTTTATCGATCCTTTTCCGTAGGTTTACATAGCGGATCAATCGATATATCGCGAGGCACGCCGCGCCGCTGGAGTTCTGTGAAGTTGGACGGAGCAGCATAGCTCCAGTGGGGTTGCCGCGGATAGTTTCGGCTTATACTTTCAAAAGTTTCAGATTAACTCGATGATTCCTCGGAAGCTCGAAAGGCACCCCCCCCCCTCCCCCCGGGGGGTCTGGTCATAACTTAAAGTCCAGAGGGTGAATTGGCGAGTTCCGCCGCAAAATCAATCCGGAATCATTTTCCATCATCGCAGCGCCAAGTCTTTTGAGGGATCATTCAAGTTAGTTGCGATTCTTAAAATTTGGCAACACTGTATTCTCTTCATTTAACCATAGTCTGTCGGACCCGAGCCTTTGTGTCTCGAATCGGAAGACGGAGAAGGAGAGAAGCAAAAATAAATAAGAAGAAAGGGAGAGAAGGGAATAAAAAGAAATGGGAGAGGAAGGAAAAGAGAAATAAGAAGGACGAAAGAGCGAAACAAAATAAGAAAGAGTCGGGAAAAAACAAACGCTTCACGTATCTCTTTTCCCTCCTCATCCTCTTTCCCCTCCTTCTTACTCCCTTCCTGTCCTTAAATCTTTTTATTGTTATTGCTTCGCTCATTTCTCCTTTTCTCCCTAGCTTCCTTCTTCCTCTTTTTTATTTTTTCTTCCTCTAATTCCTCTATTTTTTAAGTTTGTTTTCTTCTTTTCCGCGTCTCATTCCTTTTTCTGCTTCCTCTCTTTTTCCTTCTTAGTCTTCTTCTTCTTCCCTTTTATTTTCATCTTTTTCATCCTCGCATTTTTCTTGGTCTTTTACCTCTTCGATTTTTGCTTCTTATTATTTTTTCTTTTCCACTATTCTTCTTCCTTTGACTTTCTTCCTCTTCTTGTATCGTCTGAGCAATTTATTCTTTAGTACGATGATTAAAACTTCCACTCAAAACGAACGGCCTCCTTTCAATAAAATTTTTCGTTGGAACAGTATCCGCCCATTTCCTCGAAACCTCTTTTTTGGGCCGACTTTTCTCTTCGATAACGCAGCACAATAGCTCCCTTATTCGGGGTATAGCCGGGGGCACCGAGAATGTAACCGCTAACCAGACTGAGAAGGCGTGAAATAACGAGCAATTAAAAAGGAAAGGGCTCCGTCGTAATGAGCATGGTGTAAGATGCACGCCCTAAAATTGTAATCCATCGTGAGAACTCGAAGCTATAACCGCCAATCGCGGAGCTCGGAGCAGCTGTTGCGATTCCGAACGTTGCGAGACCGTGCCAACGTCGTAACAAGATAATTTCTATCGTGATAACAAGGAGCTCAGTAATTTCAGAGATTAATTTTTTTTTTTTTAAAAAAGAAAAACCGAACTAACAGCTTTACCAGCGAAAAATTGTTTGACATAGCTCGGTAAAACCGTCCAAAAGCTCTCAGAAATTGTTTAAGTGATTTAGAATTTAAAACAAATTGAACTTTTGTGTATACCATGATAAGAAAAAACAGTATGTGCTATTTACAACGTATTTGCGTGATTATTATTTATAAAATAGCGAACAAATCAAAGGATTAGCGTTTCGCAAAAAACGTTGCATTGCGTCACATAGGACAGCAAGATATTTTGCTTCTTTACTGGGTATTGCAGACTTACTCTGATTTGCCATGGAAATCTGGACGGATTTCTGCTGAAATGAATCATAGACGGGTAGAAAAAGAGTGTGCTTGTTAGTTGAGGGTCGTAAGAATGAATGGGAATTATAGAGCGCCAGTGACGTCAGCTGCGACGACCGGAACAAGGCGATCGGGATCGTGGCTCTGCAACTCATGAGCCCTGTTCACAACGCTCTTGTCTTATGCCCACGGCTCATGAGTGGACCGGATATTTTGGCACTTAGTTCCGTTTGATTAGATGTAAAATCTTACTTTTCCATTTCCACAGAAGGAATCACGTCCACTTCGACATTGTTTTTTATGCAGCTTGCTTGAGCAAACTGCTTATTTGGACGTATTTATGCTAACTGGAACTATGTGCAAGTAGAAGGATGGGGTGTGCTCGATAGTTGAGGGTCATAAGAATGAATGGGAATTTTAGAGTACCAGCGTCGACGACCAAAGACCGAGGACGACGAGGAGATTGTCGTCGAGGCGCTATAACGCATGAGCCCTGTCCACAACGCTCTTGTCATATGCCCACGGCTCACGAGGCAACGCTCAGTCCTTTTTGATTTAATTTCAAATCCCGATTTTCCATTTTCTCAAAAGGAACTATATCCACTTTTACATTGTTTCGTATCCAGCTCACCACGAGCACATCCCATCTTTCCACTTGCATATAATTCATTTCAGCATGAATTCATATCACAAACCTCTCTGGCTCCGTTTAGCAGAGCTACGTCCAACTATTAAACACTCATCGTAGTTTCCGGATGGCGAAAAAATACAAATTCGGGCATTAACTAGGCAACGACAGGGATTGAAAATCACGGCGCACCTATTATGAAACCACAATCAAGGAGTTGGCGAAATTTGTCGGACATAAAACGAGGCCGTTTATTAGGAGCCGTGGACTGGGGCGGCCTGCGTCGGTGAAAATCGGAGTAATGGTCGCAATAAATCCTTAATCCGGATGCGCAGCTGCGGCTAAACCCCCAAGATGGGGCACGTAACCTCAAAACGTCCCTTGGTGCCCGCTCTTACACGTTTGCATGCATAAGCGAAACCATCTCGGTGCAGTATTGCTTATGTACCTGGGGCCAAGAGATTTCGATAGGAGTCCTACCTTGAACAATGCACGATGCGATGAGAATGAAGAGGGGGGGGGGGTTTGGACGAAAAGGCGTACAAGTGCAATTTTTTGATGCGCGCATCACTATTGCATACGCTTTCTGAGCTAAAAAGGTGTATAGAAAGTGTATATGAGCTAATGAAGTGTATATGGGCTAATAGGGTGTAGCACGAAACCTCGTCTAGGCTCGTCGTATAGCCTATAGGCTATTAAGGTGTATATGGGCTAATAAGGTGTAGCACCAAACCTCGTCAACATTTCAAAATTTACAGGTACTTGGGGATTTTCACTGTGTGCGTACTTTCAAACTAGAATGATTAACATTTCGACATGAATGTGAAAAATTGTTACACTCAAAAAAAAACTCCGGTCGTTTCTTTCCGACGAATTGGATTATCTGCTAAAAAAAAAAAAAAAAAAAACTTCAGCTTCAAAAAACTTTATCGAACTCTTTTATCCGGCAACTTGCGAGCGGCTATCGCATTGAAGTATCATAATGCGATCCAGGTTCGAGCCTGGCGGCTGACGCCTGACTTTTAACGAGATTCATGTTCAAAGTTTTGAGATTTTCAAGATTTTTCCAAAGATTCGATCAACGTAACTCAGAGATTCAGTGGAAGTAACCCCCAAAAAACCAAACCAAAAAGTATTCACCACACTTTGTTGTTACGTTGAGTTTTTTCCTTCCAAACTGAACTGAAGAATAAATCCTCCGAAAATTTCAAAATAATAAAATCTAAAATTTCCCGGGAAAGGCGAATTTCCAAAGAAGGACTTTGGCGACGCCAGACGTACTTACGACGTTCTCGCTCAGCGCTGCGGAATAATTACGCGTGCTGGAAGTGAATTCTTGCGGTGCCTTGCTAATGATAAGCGTGCAGCGAGACTTATCTGTTTCGCCGACTGGAGAGGGTTCCAACCCCCTCCTCCCACCCCGCCCTCCACCTTCTGTCAGAAACAAAAAACTGCATCTCGGCCCTGAAAAGGGTGCGCTCCGCGTGCATATCTCACTGCAGAATGCGATTATGCTTTTATTTTCTCCAGGGTTTCGCCGGCACCACCCTCTTCTCGCGGGATGATATGATTTATGTCTGGTGCCACGAGAGTCAGCCGTTATATTTGTAAAAAAGGAAAAAAAGAAAGTAGGGAAAGGGAAATATATACAAAAGGGTAATGAAACTATGGGAAAGGTGAGGGGGGGAAGGGCAAAAAACAGGGTAAGAGCACGTGTGTTAATTCTTAACGAAATCCGACCCTTTCCTTCTCCTCCTCCCCGCCGAGTTTAGGGATGTTTTGACCTCAAATAACTCTTGACGATATCCAGCGAATAGATAATGTGAAATCTAAGAAACGTCGTATAATCAGGATTCAACGATGAATATCTTTTCTCAGATAACGCTGTTTATTTTTTTTTAACCTCGGGTGCCGAAAAGTTTTATAAAAGTCTTTACATTTACCTTCAATTAGTATACTGGATTGAGGGACTAGAAGGACAAAGCGCACAAGTGTAGTTTTAACTATTTTGCTATTTTGCTGTTACGCTATTTAAAAAAAAGGGTTTAAAGTTGAAAAATTACATGGAACTTTACGGCAGAAAGGAAGCTTAAACTCACTTTTAGATGCTTTAAAGTTGGATTTTAGTTGTTCATTTCTCAGTTGTGCGAGGAATTATATACTACGGGAAAAATCACCAGTCTACTACGAATCACGTCTGGTTCGGAGAGTTTAAAATACGAGATGAAATATAAACAACCATACTTTCCTCGGGTAATTTTTATTTTTTGTTTTTTTTCGTCATTTTTGCTTCATGAACCAATTGTCCACCTCAATAGTTTCCAACCATAAATAAAAGTTTCCCTTTTCGCACTTTTTATTTATTTATTTTTTTTCAAACTTCCTCTCGACGTGATATGCCGCAATATCTAAATCCACTTTTTGCAACGTTTCCCGGCCGCCAAACTCCCTCATACCTCTGTCGCGCCCAGGAAAAAACATCGCACGACCTTCCGAATGTTGCCAAACCTCTCCGAATAAAATACGCACTTTTGCGGAAACCTGTCATCATCAATCCCTGAAAATTTCAAGTATACTATGTTTAATTACGCAAGAAATTCTCCCCCGATTTTGACGAAAAATATCCCTCAATTTTCCGAAAAATTCTCATTTTTGGGCAGGGAAGTTTGACACGGCTAAAATGTTGACAGGTCGCGTTTCCTCCGTGCAAAAGTATCTACTTTCAGGGCAGTCGGGCATGGGTGCGGGTCAGGGTCTGGGACGGAAGAGGGGTCATTTCCGGTCCCGTCGAGTCGGAAGCCCGGCAGAGTTCACACCAGTTGCATTTTCATTTCCGGTCGCGAGCCCGACCCCCCATCACCGCGTCCGAGGGCTGGACAGTGTCCACGCGGGGTCGGGAAAAAATGAGGGGCGGCGTACCGAAAAGGAGCAAAAAACACGGTGATGAGGTTGAAATGGACGTGCATTTAAATTAAAAACGACTGTATCCATTCTAGCGAGAGCTCTGAGATCCATAAGAATATACGCATGACAAGGCTCATGTCAGAATGAGTATAGTCCAATTTTATTTAAATGCGTCCGAATGGGATACGGGATATCGTCTGGATGGATATCACTCGATTCCCGCGCCGGTTCCAATAAAGACGGGAACGATACAGGGTGTTCCACGGTTACCGGCGATTGGGCATATTGCAATTATGTGGCACAAAAATCCGGTGCTCATAGTTTTTTTTTATTAAAAGCATTCGCTCATAGTTCCTTTCAGCATAAGCACGAGTGTATTTATTTTAAAACTAAAGGAGAAACTAGGTGCATGTACAATCGCACCAACTCAAGGCAAACCAAAAATGACGCAAGCTCTGTGCACACAGCTCCCTTTGACTAAATTCAGCACAAAAACATTTTCGCATGAATATGGCCTAAATGTATTCATATCAAAAGAAACCGTTCACAAATTGGTCAAATCAGTAAGAACTACGTACATATGATCCTGTATTGTAGTTCCTTCGACTTAATTCATTGTACCTGGTCCTCCTTGACAATGAATACATTCAGGATGTATTCAGGAAACTGTGGACGAATGATTCAATAATTTAAATCAAAAGGAACAACGTGTAAAGGATTAGCGCACTTCCTTTGGCATGTGTCACACTACCAAAGCTAGCCATCAAAATATCAAGGTCCGGTTTTGTGATTGGCTTATTCGAGGACTTGGACCAATCACAGGACTTGACCTTGACATTTTGATGGAGTATTTTGAAAGTGTGACACAGGCTTTTTGCCGTGACCAAATGGCACATGACTCCACTTAGCCACTAAGAACCAGGTAAAAATTATGCAAACCGAAAGGATCTGTCTACAGGCTTTGCATTCTCTATAGCTCTTTCTTTCTCACATAGCTTTTGTTCATCTATTTTATTCTTGATTCAAAATAAAATCTTCTTGACGGCAAACTCAAGAATGTCCCTATATCTCTCTTATCTCGACTTATTTTGCAAGGAAAGTTCCGTACTCTTAAAGGACGCCTGTCATTCTTATTGTTGGTATGTTGGAGTACTTCAATTTCGTATAATTCTGTACAACACCTCTATTGTGAAATAGTGAAGCACCGCGGCACGTGACACGCTGCGGCGCGGCCAGCCGGCCAGCCAGCCAGCCAGCACGGAAAGCGCATGGGCGCCTACAAACCTATGGGATACCTCAAGCATTGCGCAATGCGTGAAGTATCTGGTTAGGTTTGTAGGCGCCAGTGCGTGTTTCGTGCTGGCAGCACGTCGCATCACTCCGCTTTATGCTAGGGCCTATTATTTAAACTCGCGGAGTCAGCGTTTTTCAACTCATGATTTTAATATGTTTGCACACTCTGCATGGATTACTTCAATTTCAATTGATAAAAAAATACATATATGAAAGGAAAATTTAATGTGCGTTTTGTAAATATTAAGGTGTTCCCTTGTCGTGTTTAATGATTTTCAAAGCACATTAATTTTTTACTTTATATTTTGTGCTTTTACTGAGCAGCAGCGTGGTGTGAGCGCAACCAAACGCTCAAAATAGGACGTATTTGACTCTGAAAGATCGATGAACAAATGGGCTAAAACCGAAGATTGCGTGCTTCTCGGTTTTTTCCCTCTTTTATTCATTAATGCATAGTTTCTTTCGACTCAACTACTGCTCATTGACTTTAATATCGATGCAATCGCTTGGAAAAGGTTTTACAAATATTTGCCACGTTTTAAAAATGTAAATGTTTTTAAAATAAAGTAATAGTTTCATTAAAAAAAAAAAAGTATTTATAAGGGTTATTTTTCATCGAAAATTTTAAAGATGGAAATAAAACCAAATATTCACCCATGACAATTTAAAAATATTGATCAAAAGAAGGAAATAATTTTTCATTTATAAAATGAGTTACCACAACAACTCTTCAGTCTCTCTCAATTTTCCCTTTTCATTATTGTCAATATAATTTTACATACGGACTAAAATATGACACTCGGACCAAGTCACTGTTGCTTATTTCACGCGTGGACGTAAACCACTGGACAAAACAGGTGTGCGGACAAAAAATCGTTGACGGAATACCCTGAAACCTTGGTTCTTGATTTAAGCTTGAATCTGATGGAATCAAGAGTATTTTTTCTTGTCGATGTTTTTAAGAGTCTGGAATCTAGATCCAATGTGTTTTTTTTCCCCCAGTGCAAGGAGGTATGCCCCTACCGCCTCGCGGTCCAACCCACCGAAGCTCCTCGCGCCTCATGTGTTATACATAACGACTTACACTCATGATTGTAATGTACAGAGTATGAGAGGATGATGTGTACGCAGTTCCTCTTAGGGTAAATATAAATGGACAAGTCGACAGGGTATGCTTTAATCCATTCTGATACATGTTCGTTAACCAGAATTTCACGTAGAACACGATTCGTACGACGAATTTACTGAAATCAAATTCTAACTATACACTGGTAAAAAAAAACCTCTTGGTTCAAGAGTGCAGTTTCTTGTCGCCGGATTTAAGAGTCCGGACTCTTGTTTCAATGCAAAATCCGCTTGAAACAAGAGTTCAAGACTCTGAAATCCGGCGACAAGAAACTGCACTCTTAAGTCAATGCAACGCGGCATTGGTCCAAGAAGTTTTTTTTTACCAGTGAAAATTTGTGTTTTACACTGATAACGGGAAATTTAAATTCCCCGCTCACAAGAAAACAATACTCTGAATCGCGCACTACAACGGTTTTGGCGGACTTCTGAATCGAGACATGCTCATATCTTTCGCTCCTTGTAAAAAAGTGCGTTTATACTTAAACGGCCCCTTAGCGCATCTTGGTGTTCGAAGATGCAATGCTTGAAGTATTCAGACAATGTTGCAGGCGCTCCGAGCCCATGCTAGCTTAACTGCGTAGGTGGTGGTTTGGCAGGTTTTTCCATTCAGTAGTTCTTTCTTCACCCTGTATTGTTCAAGGTGTATACAACTTGCTATAGCTGAGCGAAAGCGTCAAGATGGAGGTTGCCATATTAACATATCGCCGGAACTTTCAGAGTAAAGTTAAGTGAGCAATTTAACTCTAGCAGATTTTTGTTTTTTCCAAGAGCGGGAAGTCTGAATTCATGCATCAACGAATATTGAATTGATTGCTTTGAAGTAAGTCTCAGAGATATTCTTTGCAAGGAATGGTGTTTCGGGTGAAATTGTGGATAAGAAACATGTATCAGAATGTTTTAATTCGTACCTTGGCTGTTGGTCCATTGAAGTAAAAGTCAGACAAAGTCTACCGGTACACTAAAACATACACCAGAATATATATCCGTCAAAATTTGAGATTGCCAGGACTTGACGGGTTTCCTTTCTTCCGTTGCTTGGGGATAAAATCTGACGGATTCGGCACCCAGTCCATCACAGATGACCCTCCCGCTTCTCGGGAACATCAGATGGTTCCGTCACTGATAAAGCGCGCTTGGCACACTCACCAGATGGTGCAATAATAATCATACCCATGAATCGGTAAGCAGATTCATGCCTCAAACTTCAGTACCATATCAAAATTACACGCATAGTTAAATGAATGTCTTAAAAAACCCCGAACTCATTCTAATACGTGAAAGATTAATGCTTTTAGTTCGTTAATTCAAAAGTTCCACTCATAAAAACTCGAATCTTAATTAATTCGAATGGCGGCGAACTAAGATCTTTCAGAAAACTAGACCATCAAATGGTATTTTCGGCTACTACTTGTTTATTGATAGTAATTAAACGATCAGTAAGTACAGAATTCCGTATCAAACAATTTTAAGAGCTACTTTGAGTATGACGGGAGGTCAATTTTTTCTGTGTGCCGAAAAATTCAGTTGGAGGAAAACTATGGTTTTTGTGTCTCTGATGCTTAAAACGTTTTGATATTCTCAATATTGAATCAAAATTTTGGAATCATAATTTGCATGTGTTTAAATGGACTCGTTTTAAGGGTGACAAGGCTAAAACTAAATCCGACAAATTTTAAATCCGTTTCCCTGAAATTTACAATTCTTCGTTTTCTAAGTTTGAAAGGCTAACAAAGAGCGGACTTTTGGACTTTATCGGTGATCTTTGCAGCGAATAGTACAGACATTTCTTTTTCAAGCTGCAGGTATAGGTATCGCAATTTTTTATACTTTTTGACTTGCGGAGTGATCCAAAAATCTTGCACCGCTATAAGCAGGCACCACCCTTGTGATTTTTGAACAAATCGAGACGAGGCTTAAAACTCTGTGGGTATACAGAATTAGTAGGTTAAAGGAAACGGATTTTTGGATCACACAAAATGTAAGTTGCGGACCTCTCAGAAAAAGGCAAGATCTCTGAGGTTTATTTAGAGTAATGCGGGACAGCGGCGAGACGTGAATGATCGATTATCGATATTTCCCCATTTGAAGCTATGGTAAAGAATCGATTATTAAGGTGTTCGTTGCGGACACACTGTTTATTGATTCTTTTCCTTAGGTTTAAATGGCAGATCAATCGATATATCGCAAAGCACGCCACGCTACTAGTGCGGGATTTTTCTTTAATACCGTTTCTTCCATTTTGTCACACTTACGCCATCGAATTTTACTCAAAAACCTCATCAAACCCCAATTTTTAAGAGGAAGAAGAAGGGGAAAAAACAGCTATATCAATGGTGGGAAAAAATTAAGAATTTTCCGGGGAAATCTGCCGACGTGAGGCGCGGGCTAGGATTACAAACAAGCAGCTGCACTGACGTTTCCGGATGAGCCCCCCCCTCCCTTCATCCCCGGGTGGGAAGGTGGGAGGGGGGAGCAAACAAAACAAAGTGGACGGGTAAAAAATGGATGCGAGGGGCGAGAAAAAACAAGGGGCGCCCGGGGTCGGGGTTGGGGCCGGAGTGATCAAGCTGATAGATGTGAGAACGACCAAGACCGCGCTAAGACGGAATATCGATGGCAAATTAATAACTCAATCGGCTGCGAAGGAGGTAGCCACCCCCCCTCACCGCCCCAACCCCCACCCGCGCCCTTCTGGGGCTGGCGCCTAAATTATGAGCTCCCACTAAACAAACGCCCCAAGATTTATGCACGGTCGACCGATATTCCCCCATACTAACGCCAAAACGCCGTAAGAACATTCCAACCTTGCCAAATTGCCTCCCGTTAACTATATTTATCATCGAGGAAAGTTGTGCATATTTTTCATTGAAGTTTTCAGTCACTTTGGAGCATATTCGAGCAGAATTTTCTGAAAATTCGGAACGATATCATTCATAGATTTTCCCGAAAATTCGTGATTTATCGAGGGAAATTTAGCAACGCCTAAGGGCTCGTACGTTGTTCTTGCTCAGCACGGCAGTTGCGAGGGTGCTTCGCCTTCCGAGACCTCGAATTCCGACCCCGGGTCTTCGGTTGCGGAACGCTGGACGCAGGGTTGACGTGCTTGGGAGAAACGACGCATGTGCATGAGGGATTTCCCTGGAGATATGTGCTTTTAACTAAGGAGCGTCCACTCCTTGTTTCATCGTTGAGAACGGTGGAGATCGAATCAACCCGAGCGTGGAGTCCCTTTATTGGGGAGATGAGACGTTCCGGCCGGAGATCAAAGTGGGAACTTTCTCGTTCGCAGGAATGGAAACTTTCCGAGGATTTTCCCGGTGAGGATCCACACCGCGAGAAAAGTAGCAGAAATTTTGTATTGCATAAGTGAAAATTTGAAGGCGCCTTACACCTCTGACATTGGTCGCAATGGATTCAAATACGCGATATCACTCAGGTTGAATATGAACCGGAGTTAAAAGTGAGTTAGCCGTAATAAAAGTCACGGAATCAACTAAAATGGAGAGGGAAAAAGACAAACAAGAAATACGAAAATTGATTCTGATGCATCTTGATCTGACATTTACAGTGGCAAAATGTAACCGACATCTTGTGTTAGCGACAACTTTCGAATGTTCAAACGGGGGTCTTCCATAGCACATCAGAATAGTGGGACGGAGAAAGATAATGTGCTGGTTACACGCTCAAATTTCCACCAATTTCCGATCAAATGGTGACTGGTGCGCACCATCTACCATCAAATTTCTGCGGCCTCCAAAAATTTGATGGTAGATGATGGACCTGTGGGGCTCATCCTTCATCTGATTTCCACACAACCGTGCTTATTTCATGCTTATTTCAATCAACACGCTGTTTTAATTAATTTTACTCATCCATCTAGATAATTTTCGACCGCCATCTTGGTCGTCATTTTGATCGGAATTTGACGGAAATTTGAGCGTGTAACAAGGCCATAAGATTTGAGGTGTTTTCATGACGTCATCGTGAGAATCCCGGAGCAACGTCCGACTTGAACAAGGCGTTCAACGCACTCCCTTTAGGAAAGGACCTCAGATGCGCGTCGATGGCGGTGGCGGGGGTAGGGGGAAGGGGGGCAGGGTCCCCGATGCTCATGCATAAAAATCGACGGGCGAAGTCGAAGTCGGGATCGGCACGCAAAGGTGGGAATTCCGATCGGCAGCGGCCTAATTCCGAGGGCCATGAAAAATAGATGGAGGCCCCCTTTCATCCGGGCCGGCTCCTTTGAAGTGAGCGCGGGGGAAAAAACACACGTGTTTACGAAGAGCGTCGATTGCTCGACGAGAGCGCTTTGTTCATTTATTCACCGGTTCCCGCCAGGTATCCCGATGAATGTTGAATGTCGCCGCGCCGTTGCCGCTCCAAGAAAGCCTCTCCCCGGTTTATGGTGACTCCGCGGGGTCGATGCGGGGAGTCTGGCCATGCCGCTCGTGAATGTTGCATTAGACCGATGCTCCTTGGAGGGTTGGAAACGGGATCGCCTCTCGATCGCCGAGCCTAGTCTTCCCGGGATCTTATCCTGGCCGTCGGTGAGGGGCCGGAGGGGAGGCTTATATGGACCAAAGGGCACTGGGATGTTTCGGCCGGACTCCTTCATTTTATTTTTAATTTGAGTGTTTTTTATTTTTTTTTTTTTTTTTTTTTTTTTTTTTTTTTTTTTTTTTTTTTTTTTTTTTNTTTTTTTTTTTTTTTTTTTTTTATTTTTTATTTTTTTTTTTTTTACTTAGAAACGGGATATCATGAGGGATCTTCAGCTTTTCTTTCCACGTACCGTCATCACTGCGGTATGGTGTGGATTTAAGACATGATGAGTATTCTCTTTGTTTTTGAAAAACCGAAATAACAGTTTGCGAACTGACCATCACTCAAATTATTTCACATTTGGACATTTTTGTTTTTGGCCATAATACCGCTATTGAACATTCCAGATATTTGGACTTGTTTTAGAAACGGACATTTTGTCCTATTACACGGAAAAAATTTAAAAGTTGATTTAGCATTTATATTGTTAAAAACATGTCCGACAAGTTACAAATGCTGATTTTACATTTGAAGAAATGCTAACTTAACCACGCCCACTGTAAAACGAACAAATTCAAAAGATGTGTTAGCATTTTTGTATTGTAAAATCAGCATTTGAAACTTGACGGCATTTTTTTTAACATTTTAAATGCTAAATCAGCATTCAATTTTTTCCGTGTACCATCTCCCGGAATTTATTGAAAAGTTTTAATGGGAAAGTTTTATTGGTTAATTTTTTTTTTTTTTTTTTTTAAATTTTGAGCAATTCCAAGGAATTATAAGACTTATTTTCATGCTGTACCGCTCAAAATTTAACCTACTTTGAACAAATCTCTTTTCCTTTCCTCTAAAATTTGATTGAATAGGCGCTTCCGTGTTCTATCGGAAAACATATGGTAACCCTTGAATGCAAATACATCGTTATTATTGTTAGGCAGAGTCAGTGAGTGAGTATGAAGCGAGAACATGCCTGGCTCCTATTTCTCAATAGGCTCGTTCTCGAAGATTTTCACAATGAGAGAGCCGGAGCGACGAAAGTAAATTCCAGTCACTTGCTAGCACTCTTGCCAGAATTTGCAGAAAAAACGGCTTCTGACCTCCTATAACTCGTGTGTAAATTTTAATTGCATTCCACGATCTGGCTCGCTGGGGCCACTTGAGGAACTTGCCTCGTCTTGGTTCCCGGAACCCCGACTCTCGACTCCCTCTCGCACGTGAATCAGTCGATGCTAAAACCTCACAAGCGTGCTTCGTGATGAGCTCCAAGTTCCCCTAAAATGCTATTACTCTAGGGTTCATCGGTGAATGACCAAGTGCGGTTTTGCGTGGAGCGTATCACGTGAACAGGAACCGTATCCCGGCACCAGGAGGCACAATTCTGCTGTGTTGAGATACAACGACGTATCTGCACAGAATTCTAATTGGAATTGCGCGGTTTTTATCTAGACGGAGAGGAATTATTCAAACGGTTTCACCAGGTGACGGCTCTCGGGCACTTCCAAGTTGAAATGTTACCGTATGAGGGTTCGGACGAGGCCAAATTATATCAAACTCTACACTATAAAATCATAGGGGTAACCCACGAAGCGCTTTAGGGGGCTGGATCTTTGAGCGGTCAAGGGGCATTGCTACCTAGTTTCAATATAACTAGGTGGCTACGCCCCAAGCAAATGGGACAACTCGGCGATACTACATTTATATGTATGTGAAAGGGCCAAATCTACCGCGTTTAGCAGAATGGAATCAAGCCACATCCGATATTGCCCAATTTAACTCAGCAGTTCCATTTCTTACATGAGCACGTTGTGCGGATTTTTTAAAAAAAATTTAAGGATTTTGCTTCGCACTGTGCAGAAATTCCGCGGAACCGTTTTCGCGTAAAAATTAAATCGTCCGATAAAGAATTTGCAGGTGTCTGAAATTTGATGAATTTCATGTTTAAGTGGAAACTACTGAGTGAACCGAACACGAGGTTACCCTTGGCTCATGAATTGAACAATTATTGGAGGAGATATGACATGTGTTTAAATGGGAAATGCCGCCAGATGACGTCAATACGCGGTGTAGTTTCTCACTTTTAAATCTATTTTAATAATATTTCCCATATCAGAAGAAAATTATAAAAAATACTGTAAAATCGGCTCCTCAAGCACTTTCAGATGAAGCAATAAACAATGTGCGTGGAAATTCTCCATTTAATTGACTGGCTGATGTGCCTTGGTTCCTTTCTGCTGAACGCGGTCCAATTGTAGGCCTAACTTATGTTGATAGGTAGGCAATGCGCAAGTCTTGTCTCATGGCATCAATGCTGGCTACATACCCAGTCCATCCAAATACCTATCCGGAGCTTCTCTGAATAATAAACATATTTAAAGAGAATTTGGCAACATTTGAAAGCTCAAACGCTGTTCTCACTTATGCACTTGCATTCGTTTGACACTTGTATTTCGATTGGACGGATCGCGTTGCGCGGGGCTCTAGTTCGCAATTCTGAGAATGAGCTGAAACTATGCGAGGGAAAATCTCAGTTCACGGCGTTGACAGGATTCTTTTTTCGTAGAGAGAAGAACTTGTGTGAGTTACTCGAAAATGTGTGTGTTCAGGGAAGGGCTTTCTGTTCGGTAAATGATTAAAAGGACACATCGTGCCAGATTATTATTTGGATTAAATTTTGCAATAAGGAGCCATCTCTGGATTTTCCATCAAAGCACCTGTCTGCATAGGGAAACCAATAACATACATGTTGTTTCTAAAATGAGCCAGAAATAGTGGTTCCTTAATGCAAAATGTGATCGATTTCTTGGGGAGAATACCTAGTTTTAACTCCGTTGCAACCCTGACTTGGGATACGGCGCGTGTGTAAGAAACTTCTTTGCGGGCTTACACGGAAACTGATTTGTACTTAATTTTGCAAATAGGAACACTACGATTTCCGACTCATCCGTAGAATCACTTACATCCATAGGGAAACTAATGGTACATACGATGTTTCTAAACTGAGCCAGAAACTTTTGTTCCTAATTGCAAAATAGACCATTTTTGGATTGAGTCTGGTAATCACATTATCGCCTTCGAAAAAGCGCCCACGGTCGTGTTCATAGTCATTCCGTTAGGATGTTACTACTTTGAATCTTAGGGGGCTAACTTGTCTTCACCGTTAAGTAAAATGTTCCTACTCATTTTCTTTACATTTTGCAGAGTGTTTTATGTACCGCCATTCTGTGGATTTCTTACGAGACCTCGGTTCACTGGAAAAAAAGTCGCTTGAATCTAGAGTCCAGACTCTTAAAAATAATGACAAGAAAAAATACTCTTGATTCAATCACACTTTTGCTTGAATCAAGAGGAAATCCGTTTAAATCAAGTGGCTTGGCTCTTCGATTCGAGGAAAAATCCGTTTGAGTTAAATTTATTTTTTCTTGTCAATGTGGTTAATAGTCTGGACTCTGGATCCAAGCGAGATTTTTTTTCCAGTGTTGTATTTTGAGAAGAAACTCCAAAGTTTAAGGAAAGGAAGAGCATAGGACCTTCATAAATGATGCGCTGCTTCACAAATATTGGCCAAAAGTCAAAAAGACTTTCATTCACTTTAAGTCTGTTTATCTCGACGCCACCGTACCTGCAACAAAATAAACAACAGAATAAATATCGGTGCAGAAAAAATTACATATCAAACCCGAGAGGAAAAAAACATTTTTCTATAGACAGACATTTTTTTAAATAATTCTTTACACCACGTAGTCTTCGGCCGAAAGCCCCGTCGGTCAAGTTCAGCAAGACGAATCGCGTTAACTCCCTCTCGTCATTTTTATTCCGCCCTTTATCGATAACCGCTCTCGAGTCACACAATCGCGTTAACACACGGGGGCAATTAAAAACATTTACAAAGTCCACAAGTCGTTGACTACACCGAGTAACGATCCGTCAGCCGCGCCAAAGTTCCCGATCAAACCACCTCGCATCCATAAAACCACGCAACTCCCTCAAAAACCCAATACAGATATGCGTTATCAGCAAAGACCTTTTTAATTTCCCTCTCGGTAATAAACACGTATCTCTAATAGAGAGACTTACGCGGAAACGTGTTTTTTCGTTTGAGAGTAAACCTTCGGCGCCAACGCCGACAACATTCTTCGTTGAAAAGCGCGCTGCGTGAAGAAAAGGCCGAAGCTGAAGAAAGCGGCGGCCGGGCTAATTCGTGCAACTTATCAACCGATCAAATGCTCGCACGCGGCGCTGCCGCGTGCAAAACCGCCTATCTGCACGGGGTTTCCATTGCAGATAGGCTGTTTTCGCTTGGCGGGGCAGGGCATGGCAATCCGATTGGTTTAAGTATAAAATTAATCAAACTCACGGAATTCCTTTTTTCTAGCGCCGAGGCTGGAGACCAGAGGCAGGGGGCAGGGTTCGGGGGCTGGAAAGCGAGTGGGGGGAGGGGGGTTCGTTAAAAGTGGCGGGTGCTTCCTTCGGGGGTGCCGCCCGCCAGACCCCTCGGGGCTCACGCAACTGGCCGCCCCTGCGCTATTAAAAAACGCCGTATGATAATTCGGGTGCTGCCAAACCTCCGAGAGTAAAATATTGTCTTTCAAAAATTGTGGATTTTTTTTTAGAAAAAAATTATCAAGCATACTGGATGGACCTGATCATTCTGATTAAAGTTTCTTCTTCAAAATTTCACGTCGAAAAAGATTCGCGGAGCGACAATGACTAAAATTAACTTCAAAGCAAGATGCTAACCTACTTATTTTGTGATTGTTCAGAAAAATTTGAATTATCTGCTGACAGGTAAAAAAAGAGTCTACTTAAATCAAATCGCGCATCGGTTTTGGCAGGTTCCTCGATCGAGTAACGTCCGTCCCTCGCCCTGAGTTGTTCAAAGTGCAATAGCTGAGCCAAAGCGCCAAGGTTGCGGTTGGCTTATGTTCATACCGCAGAGACTGCCACAGCACCGTTCAGTGTGTGATTTAACTCAAGTAGAAATTTTTTCTGTCCAAGAGCGGGAGGTTTTAATTTATGCTTCTGAAGACGATAAGTATTTTTGTTTCAGTAATTTTTGTCTCAAGAATCGTGTTTTGCAAAAACTTTTAGTGAAGAAACGCATCTCAGAATTCTTGAATTCGTACCTTGGCTTTTGGTCCAATGAATAGCGCATCTTTGTGTTTGAAGATGCATTGCTTGCAGTATTCATATGATGTTGTAGGCGCTCCGAACCCATGCTGGCTTAACTGCGTTGGTGATGGTTTCGGCAGGCTATTCAACCGAGTGTTGTACCCCCCGTTTTCTTCGAAATGTAAACAACGTGCAAAAGCTGAGTCAAAGCACCGATATTGAGATTATTAAATTTTCATACCGGAGGAACTGTCAGGGTAAAGTTTAATGAGCGGTCTAACTCAAAAAGATCATTGTTTTTCTAAGATTGGCAAGTTTAAATTTATGCATCGAAAAATGTTAATACCGTAGTCAGGAGTTACTGTCAGTAAATATTTTGTTGTACGAACCGTATTCTACATGGAATTTTTATGATAACACATATATCATATAGATTAAATTCCTACCTTACCTCGTAGTCCATACCAAATGGAAGGCTGGAAGGATACCAGTGGCTGGGCGTGAATGATCAATCATCGATATTTCCTCATTCGAAGCTTTGGTAAAGAATCAATAAAGGTGTTCATTGCGAACCCCATGTTTATCGATCCTTTTCCATAGGTGTACATGGCAGATCAATCGATATATTTCAAAACACGCCACGCCACTGATAAAGTCCGCCGAATTATTCAACGAAAAAAGTTCACACGTTTCCCACGATACTAAAGTTCCTTAAGAGGGAAATTTCGCAACGTTTGAATGTTTTACGATGTTTTTTCTTGGAAATGCTGCGAGCGGCGTGTTGGCCGAGCGGCTTGTGTGGCCCAGAGGGATTAAGTAC
This sequence comes from Bemisia tabaci, assembly GCF_001854935.1. Lineage (NCBI taxonomy): Eukaryota > Metazoa > Arthropoda > Insecta > Hemiptera > Aleyrodidae > Bemisia > Bemisia tabaci. The sequence continues at coordinate 1,941,228 of NW_017566800.1, forward strand.
TCGGAATCGTTGAAAGCGTGTAGAACCTCAGGTATTCGAATCGCTCTACTGAAATACACATATTCTGAGATGCGGTATGATTTCAAAAGCATATTCCATTTAATTTTCTTGGTGACTTTTTCATAAGATAAAAAGTCGATTTTCTTATAGTGTGACTGTTCACAGGAGAGAGTCTTTATTTTCTCTGAGGAAAAATCATCAATGGAGTAATTTATGTCTAATGGAGAATTTACACGAAAACGTTGTGTAGCTTCGTCCGAGAGTGCTTTATGAGCCGAGAACGGATAATTTTTCATATTTTTTTTCAAACATGGGAAATTGCAGACAAACATATTTAAAAGTGAGAAAATCTATCACCTTGAGACTTAATCCGGCGGCATTTCCCGTTTAAACACATGTGTTCTAGTAAATTAGGTAATTCGGTCATATCTCCTCTAAATTAATTGTTCATTTAAGAGACCACGAATATTTTCATGCTCACAATCAGTCTACTCAGCAGTTTCTTCTTAAAAATTAAGTTTACATAAATTCAAATACATCGAATTCGAATTCATTATTTGGTCAATAATTTGGTCAAGTCTCCTCTAATAATTGTTCATTTTGGAATCGAAGATATTATCATGCTCTGTCTACTCAGCAATTTCTTCCTAAAAATGAAATTCTCACAATTTTAGACACCTACAAATTCTCTATGGGGTTAAAAAATCAATTAAGAGTTTTTAAGGAAAACCCTTTTTGGTACTTCGAAGAATAAAATTTGATTATTTCAATTCATTTTTGAGGATAAATAACGTATAGTTACATCAGTATTTAGCTTTGTGTTAGCCTGAAAATGTGAGATCAGAATTTTAGATTATGTCCTCTTCAAACTACATTTGTGGCAGTGGAAAAAAACCGAAAGTTTGGCTCAACATCTTTGTGCTAATTTTCTGCAGTGAGAGGTTTTTTGGTAATGCAGAGGAATTACGTTAATTTGACTAATCGTTCTCTGATAGTTGTTGAGCATATCATGCAATCTTTTTGTGTGAGAGTATTCCAGTACGTCTTTTCAATTTCTGGGCGGAAGTATTGCGTGTTTGACTTACTAATCGCGCCCTCTAAATTTGATTTTATGCAAATACAAATAAACATTTAGAGAAAAAACATAAAAATCAGATTTGGTTCTTTAAAAAGTACAAACCAAATTTATGAACAGCCCCTCATTTCTCTTTAAAACGGCTTAAAGAGGGAGTCAAAATCTTAAAAACTGATCTCCGCCAGATCTAAAGTTCGATTAGGTACATGGAAGTAAGAGCACGGGGTTGTTTGATGATATGGATCTTTACATAATTAATTGTGGTAGTGTCCCAATAATTTGATACCCAAATGTAACTAAACCAAATGTTGCAGCAATATCACGATTCATTGGAAAAGCACAGTATTGGGGTATAACCTCTGACAGTTCTTTTGCGCGTACATACCGTTTTCCAAAATGTAAGCACGGTACAGAAACACCAACAACATTCAAGCGTAAAGGCGAGAGGTCCAAAATAGGAATGAAAACGCCTCAACGTGAAACTATCATCGCAGTGGCTCAGCTGCTCCCTTCCAATAAATAAACAAGCGACTAACTTACAAGTTCACCAGCTCACAGGCAACGTTGCCGAGACTCCGGGAAAATTCCGAATTCATCCGTTGGAAGCGAGTGAAAATATCTGATGATGACAACGTTGCTCACGGGAGACCGTCTCGGGGAGTCAGATCGCCGCAGATGTCGTGCGACTCATAAATACTTGTTCGGTACTACCAACATGAATAATGTAAAATTCTCGTGTTGCCAACTCTTCAAGGAGCTGCCCTGTTAAGCTTTGTCAACTCTTGGAGAGCATGCGGGGTGTGGACACTCACTTAAAACACTCACGTATGAAGGAACCAGTGGCGTGACGTGCTTCGCGATACATCGATTAATCTGCCATTAAAACTTTTGGAAAAGGATCGACAAATAGGGTGTTCGCAACGAGCACCTTAAGAATCGATTCTTTACCATAGAGTACCTGTATAGCGAGAGTATGGACAAATCGCTTTATGGAGGGCTTAGGGCCCAAAAGTGCAGCCACCCTTCTATCCAACTTCTAACGCACAAAATTTCACTGCCAGTCTGCACATTCCAATTCTAACCAAGATGGCTAAGAATGTACATAAATGAGCGTTCTTCCGCAAGAATGAGTAAATTCATGCAAAAACTAAGTCAAATACGCGCTTTATAAACGATGGTTCGTAACAATTGTATTAGTAAAGCGCTCTGGATAATTGAGATTCATAGGTTGGCTACATTTCTGGGCCCTAACTTTATTCGCGGAGACATCGGTGAAGGCCTGATGGATTTTCGGAGTTTTACATCTCTCTGTACTCTCGCTATACAGGTACTCTACTTTACCACAGTCTTAAAAAGAGAAATATCGATATTTGATAAGTCAGGCCCCGCCCTCTATCAATTGCAATTTAAACCGATGGAAAAGGATCGATTAACAGAACGTTCGCAACGAACGCTTTAATAATCGATTCTTTACCACAGCTGCAAATGGAGAAACATCGATAATCGATCATTGACGCCTCGCAGCTGCTTAAAACGTCGCAATCTGAGAAACGGATTGTGCGACGATTACGAAAATTTTTAACAGAATGGACCTACTGTTGGCGGAAGTTCCACCCCAGTAGGCCGATTATTGAAATTGATAGACAAAGCTAAAGACAATGAAAACAAAAAGGATACGGTGGGATCCTACTGGTGGACGCGAGTGGTTGTAATGGACGAAGGAGGTAAGTAATAGACAAACTAACGGCAACCGACAAGAAACCCGACAGTTAGTCTATCAATCCCCCTTAGTCTATAACATCCCCCTGTTTCAAACCAATAAGATCGCTCCATACTCTCTATGTCACCTTTGTCTATCGATTTCATTAATCAGTCCGCAGGTGGGGTAGTTGAAAATTGACAGTTAACTTGACGCCGGTTGCAATGATAGCTCGCGTCAACTTGGCGTTGAAATGCATATAAAAATTCATGATGAAATCCGACTGGTTTGCTGCGTTAGCGTCGTGGCGACATGAATTTCACAAATCAATGCGCTCTACAATGACTTGTTAATGAAGCAAGGGCAAAGCTATTGCCCGTGGTCCCTTGTTGATCGAGATTTATTTACGCCTCAATTCAAACCGGTCGTCTGGAAACTACGCACAGTTTAAAAAATAATAAATACTGTTTCGTTCACTCTCCTTCGATCCGAACCGCGCGGAAAAGTTACTCGAATCTGCATAAAGCGTTCCGATCCCTTGTTGTTGGACTTTCACTGGTTCGACAATATGATAGCGGCGGTAAAAAATTATCGAAAGACCAAACGAAAATGTCTGCGATTTGTCTCGAGGACATGACAACTCTTCTCAGTTCCAGAGTGGTGAACCCCGGAATCGATTCTTTGGAGAAGTCTCAGAGTGAAACATATGATAGTGGACTAATTGTTGGAATTGATAGACGAAGATATAGACAAAGAAGACATGAGGTATATGGAATAAACGTATTGATGGAGGCGGGTGATTCCAATGGACAAAGAGGGTAGGTAAGAGACTAACTATATAACGGCAACCCGCGAGAGTCCCTACAGTTAGTCCATCATTTACCCCTTAGTCTATAAGAGCCACTGATGCCAATCAGTGGCGTGGCGTGCTTTGCAATATATCGATTGATTAACCATTTAACCCAATGGAAAAAGATCCCTAAACAGGGTTTTCGCGACGAAAATCTTAATAATCGATTCTTTCCCATAGCTTTAAATGGAAAATATCGGTAATCTATCATTCACGCCACGCCACTGGCCTTTATCTTTTCTGAATTACGATTCGCGAACAAAAGAGAAGACTTTAAGAGCGTTGGCTACCCTCTCGGCACTCGTATTCTGCTGTTCGAAGGACTAACGTCGTATGAGCATTTAAATGCTGCCAAATTTCCTCTCAGAAAATAACTATTTTTAAAGAAAGTTATACATATTTTTCCTTCAAATTTGCATACTTTTCAGATCAAATTACGAACGAAATCCTCTGAAAACCCGGAGGCGAAAGATTTACAAATTTTCCCGGCAACTCGTGATTTTTTTAAGGAAATGTGGCAACTTTTGATGGCTCATACGGCGTTTTTCCTTAGCACGGCAGTACTGATTTCGGTTCTTTGTTAGCCATCGAGTGAGGGTAAAAAACACTCTCCAACGATCCAAAAGCTCCAAAAGCTGGGTACGCAAAGTCATCCGGCTCTTTATAAGCAACTGTCCAGATAAAGAAACCGCAAACAGATGCGAAGTATTCATTGGACTTGCGCTGTTTTATTCTACCGGACGACCCTGGATGCTTTGATGCGGCTTACCATTTGGAGGCGCTCCATTAGTTCGATTCTTGCATCTGCGCTGAGCCTCCGAATGGTTACGACTGTGGTGGTGGTGGTGAGGGTAAACTGCCGTGCTAGGGAAAAATGGCGTATGAAAACCCGAACGTTGCCAAATTTCCTTGTATGAAACATGCATTTTTGGGGAAAATTAGGCGTATTTTTCTTCACAAGTTTGATACATTACATTAAATTGCGAATCCTTCGACAAATCGAGAGAAAAATATCCGCGAGTTCCTGTGCTTTGTCGTTCATCGAAGACAATTTGGCAACGTCTGAGGGTCCATACGGCGTTTTTCCCTTAGCGCGGGAGTAAAGCCGATTTGGGTCGATCAACCCTGGGCATGCGTTTAAACAGTATTCCGCATTTTTCAATAATAGTAAGTGATTCGCGATTTAAATTCCCTCGTTCGAGCCACCCGGATCGTTCCGATAATATTTTCATACCCCCTTCCCTCTTCCTCTCGTGTGCACCACCCCGAGGGTGGCAGATTATGTGCGGTAATTTTCCTCCGCGATGCCGGATGTCACGTCATTATGGAGAGTGAGTTCGAATTTTTTTAGGAAAGAGAAGGTCAAGCTCTTCAAGGCTAATTAATGAAATTGATATCGAAAATGTGCAAAGGGCAAATGGAACAATCCTATTGGTGGAAATGTGTGGTTGAAATGGAAAAAAAAGAGGTAAGTAATAGACTAAGTGATGACAACTCACGAGAGAGCCTGTAGTCAGTAAGCGAGTAAGTAAGTAAGTAAGATATTATATTCAAAAATTAAAACATAAAATAAAGACAACATTAATCTGCCCGGCACTTTGGGATGCCCAATTCATCTGCTGGATCAGACATAAAATTAAACTCAACTGATAATCATAGAGATAAGAGGGAGAAAAACAAAAAAAGAAAAGATAGAGAAAAAATAAATAAATAACATAAATACATCGACATGAATTAAAACTAGAAAAAGACCCAAACAATGAAAACTGGGAAAAGACGCAATTATAAAAAAACAGTAATTTGGTAAAAAAAATAAAAAGAAGAAGAAGAAAATGAAAAAATGAAAAAAAAATATGAAAATTTGAAATACGTGAATATGAATATCTTGAGTACAATGGGCCTGTTGCACGCAAGAGATACAGCCGTGCGAATAGACTTTATAGAGGTTAAATGACACGAAAATTACGATGGTCACATTAAAAAAGTCTGAAATACACTCCTTACTGCGCAATTTGCGTTGTTAGGAACGCGCTTTTTCAAATTTCCCGCGTCTGGGGGCAGTTTTCTAACGGCAACTCGCGGCTATTTCCGGTCAACTAAAACTGACAACATAACCTAAAAATCGGAGCTCGTGATATCGTGAAATGAAATGTAGAGGGATTGCGTTGGATATTTAAAAGTTGATCGATTTCGTTACCACATAAAGCGTACATGGACCACTATAAGAGATCACGTTGGGTTTGTGAACAAACTGAAGGAAAAAATAACAACAACACCAGCAACGACTCGGCATCTTCCGGAAATCACCGAGCCCGCCGTTTGCTCGTTTCCGGTGATTAGGAAACTGCCCCCAGACGCGGGAAATTTGAAAAAGCGCGTTCCTAACAACGCAAATTGCGCAGTAAGGAGTGTATTTCAGACTTTTTTAATGAGACCATCGTAATTTTCGTGTCATTTAACCCCTAAAAAGTCTATTCGCGCGGTTGTATCTCTTGCATGCAACAGGCCCATTAATAAAGAATTTGAAACAGTCAATCAGTTTCCCTCTTAGTCCATAATCACCCGTTTCAACCACTTGAATCACTCCATGTTCTTTTAGTTTCCTTTGTCTACAGCTTTGTCTACAGATTTCAATAATCAACCCACCCACAGACCCTTCGTCTCCCAAAGAACTTAGCTCCTTGCGAGGACTCCTTCTTAACTCGAGGTTGACTCAATCCAATGCGCTCGCTGTATCATATAGGCAAGTTTCCATGATACCACTATTCGAGCTCCGGTGTGTTGCAGAGTATCATCGTTAATTGAAGGCGTTTTGAGAGCGGAATAAAGAAACATAAATGAAGAAACATTCGAATAATAAAACAAAGCTGCGGACTGATTCATGTACTTCATAGACAAAAAGTCGTGAGGTCATCTTTGTCTATCAAGTCCCAGAATCAAGTCGCAAGGGCCTTGCCTCTGCTAAGAAGAGACCGTGATTCGGAAAACGGAGCGTAGGGGCTGATAACTCGGAACTCGCGCGGAGATCGTGTGCTTACATTTCGTTACAACGCTTTATTGTACATCTACAGTTTGTAATAGGGAACCAAGAGCTGGTTCTCTCCGAACGATGTGTTCACGACTTAGCATATGCACTTCCGCGCCATTTGCCGAAACTTGCTTGCTTTGAGCACAAGTCTTTTTTTCTCAACATACTCTGGTTCTCTCTTGTATTGTGCTATCAAGAATGATTGTTATGACTGAGAACAGATGGATAGCATTTTGCAAGGAGGAACCAATATTTGAACTACATTTTGCAATTAAGAACTGTAAATTTGGCCCGGTTTAAAAACAACGTAAGTGCCATTAGTTTCCCTATGCACGTAAGTGTTTTTCAGATGAGTTAGAATTTATAGTTCCAAATTGCTAAATGCAGTCCATTTGTGGCTAATCCACATACGCACTTATTTGCATGACAAAACTAAAGGCGAAGCTATCTCTAGAATGAGCCAGAGATAGTAATTCTTCATTACAAAATGTCATCAATTTACATAAAGCGCAGGGACAAACAGTCGGAAGAATCTACAATAACTTTTTGTTCGCCTTTCACAAGAGCATCATAAAGTTCGGAAAGTGTATGGGCGTAAAGGTTATTGGTTTGTGTTATGGATTAGCTCCAAGAAGGTAAGGATTCTTTTTTTCAAAGTTTACGACGATTTAATGTCACAGCCCAGCCATTTGCTGCTTGTCTTTGCAATGATTCACTTCTCATGAATTCCCCTCTGTACAGATTACAGAAGTCCCTTATAAGTTTATTCATATTGGAAAGGCTTCGAGAACTATATTTAGAATAGGAAATAAATGATTTTCGTCCCTCCACTCGTGTTCCATTTCCTTCTTTCTGCCATTTCCCCCTCTGGATGAATCTGGCGATCCCAGTTCAAACGCTCACCGCAAATCCGTGGTCGTTTTGCGGTAAACCAAAACGAAGTTGTGACACTCGACAGGTTATCGTATCCCACCACTGGAATGAAACATACACGGAGTAGTGTTTTGAAAAGTGTGCGTTTGCCAGATTAGTCTACCGAGTTAAGTCTAGGCCATTGGGATAACGTGAATGCGAATAATTGAGCGTTTAAATCATGATTAGTTCTACGAAAGCCATGCTTGAACAATCCCACTTCGCTAAATTGGAAAATGATGTCCACACTTCATGGTAGAGAACATCGCCTGATCTTAACTATCTCTAATTTTCTAAATTAAGTGATGGTCTTGGACTCCGAGAGAGTACATTTTTAAGAAATACTATTTTTTTAAGCTGAGATGAAATGTTTGTGTGACTTATTTAAAGGGTGCAATGTTTTCTACATTAATCAGCTAAAACTTAATCACACCATTAGAATTTCAACCAAAAATAGATTTTCTAGTATTAATAACAATTAACTGCGATGGGCAAAGTTCATATTTGATCCAATAGAGAGCGCTGACGTTAAATGATCCTATAAATGGACGCAATGAAACTGAGGGAGTGGAATCTCTATAATTGTCTCTATATAGAATCTCTATACGTGTCCCTGCTTTCAGCGCTGATAGGAAACCGGGGGCGAGATGAGCGCATCAAGGCTGTTAGGATATTTTTCCCTGGGACATGGCAACATTTTGTTTGTCAACGAATTAAGCCGGTGTCTATTGGTTTAATGCGTATTTACACCCGCAAAGGCAGAGATGGGGAGGCCCTGAGGGGGATCAAATGTCATTCGGATTGTGGATAATAGGGGGAGCTCTTCACCACCAGCGGCCGAGCGTGAAATGGCCATTTTCGGCGTTAACGGTTCGTGAGAAAATGGACCCTTTTTAACTCTGAACCAGAGAAAACCCTTCCGGGAGATTGACACTGCTAATGTTTCTGCACCATTTGATCTGTTCGCGATTTGTGAAGAAACACATATTGGTACATTGGTCTGATATGAGGACACATGGATCTGGACCGTACTTCGCGGGAAGCAGCGAATTTTTCTCGCTCATTCGTAAAAACATTTGTAAATCGCATGCGCTAAGAAAGTGATTTGATTTGAATGAAGAGATTTCTCTTAAATCAAGCAGGAATAATGCTTATGTCGTGAAAAAGACACTTAGGTATATCAGGGAATAATCTGGTTGATTCAAGTGAGTTCACGCTTAACTTGAAAAACAATTCCTCTCCAGCAATACATTACAGCCATTTTTTGAGCAGGTACAGAGGTTGGTAGAATGTGCACGAACGTTGATTCTCCGAGAAGCCTGGTAACCGCACTGGAAAAAAACACATTGGATCTAGAGTCCAGACTCTTGAGAACATTGACAAGAAAATGGACTCCTGATTCAATCAGATTTAAGCTTAAATCAAAAGGAAATCCGCTCAAATTAAGAGACTTGGTTCTTGAGTTAAGCTTAAATCTGATTGAATCAAGATTATTTTTTCTTGTCGATGTTTTTAAGAGTCTGGACTCTAGATCCAATGTGTTTTTTTTTCCAGTGCGGATCATACACACAAGTTGCGATCAATGATTGTCGGCAAAGTATGCGCGCTCGAAGTCAAATAGTAACTAATGCATCGGGAAAATACCTAATTTGGGGCGAAAAAATAGAAGATATCTAACTTTGTGTAGCCATTGCGATCTTCATTGCATGGCACAGCTCCTTAAAAAAACAGTAGACATCTTGGGAAATTATGATAGAGATGAAAATAAAATTCATTCCATGGGACTTCTTTTCCAGCTTACTAAATTGGCCAATTTTACAGCTAGGAAGTGCCTTTATGTGCTCACTTCCTTCCGCGACACTTCTCTTTGGTACGAAATTAGTCGGAGAGGTTTGAGAGCCGCTGCACTGAGCACATTCGAAGTTAGCTCATCCGAAAATCTCGAATCATGTCTTTTTAACGTCATGGTGAAAGTAAGTATTGATTATATCCAGTGTGCGTGCGTTTAACTCAATAATACACATAAAAAACAGTAAGTGTGACACACAGCATCGTCTTTTGCGCAAAGGGAACGTGTAAGGTAAGTAAGACGTAAGTATGCTTTTATCGACCTTTTTAGCCGAAAGGCAGCTTCTCATTCGCGCCCTCAGAGCCGTCCGCAGCGCGCATAGCGCACGACCCGCCTTTCATCATCACACTTCATCTACCGTTGAGAATTCACTAATTACTTCACACGATCAGTGTGTACTTTTAAAAGTCGAAAATTAAAAAACAGTTTAAGAAAAAATTTACACGATACACGAGTTTCTCCGCCAGGGAGCTGTCCCCACAAGAAATTTTTGCACCACCCGCCCGCGCATAGCGCACTGCTTGAAGTATCCCTTTGGGTTTGTAGGCGCCACCACGCCTACAAACCTAAGGGGCTACTTCACGCAATGCGCGACGCTTGAAGTATCCCCTTAGGTTTGTAGGCGTCAGTGCGCGTTTCGAGCTGGCAGCAAGCCGCGCCGCAGAGTGCCATAACCTTGCCCACATTTAATAGGTCAGAGTGGTAAAATCTAGACAATTTGACATTAAATTCGAAATTAGCGACTCAAAAAACATTGGCTACGAAACTTACGTGATCTTACAGTTCTTATCCGACTTATATCTGCCTATTCTTGAGTTGGCAGCGTTCATGAAATTCTCCCATGTGCTCATTCGCGATCCTGGCCAACAACAAAATAGACCGTTTGCTCTCAATTAAAATGAACGAACAGTCACCTCACTCATATTAAATGAATTTTCATTCTTAACGAATTTGTTCAAACTGAACTTACTCATTTGTCTGACTCTAGGTCAATAGGTCCTGGGTTCGAATCCTGGTAGTGCCGTCAAATTTTCATAAGGATCTGAGGAGTGTATTTGCTGAAACACATTCTACTCGGCCTTCATCCCTGAAAATTTGGAAAGCTCAGCAAGAGCTTGGATGTACCTAAACCCCTTGATGTCTACGGACAATAAATCTAGTCTGCCGATTGCTGTAGGTCCTAGCAGAATATAAGCCAATAAACAAGCAGGGATTAAAAAAACTTATTCATTTTTATCAAGAGCAGGCGGTTATTTTCATTTTCGACCAAAACCTTCAAATTTGCCGAAATTCATACCACCCGCCACGGTTCTGATGGCAGGAACAAAAGACCGCGTTTCGGTCAAAGGGGTCGAACTACAGCCCTGGATAGACGATCAAATTCCAAACCAATTCCGATCAAAGTAGACATGCTGATGACTGGTGGTCACCATCTACCATCAAATTTTGACGGGCCGCACTTTTTTGTTCAAAGTAAGATCAGAACGGAGTGCCACCATTCATCATTTCCTGCCACAGGAAACATTTCTGCTAAGTTTTCATTTTAATATGAAGCAAATTAATGAGTTTGAGACTGATGACTCCCGACACTTTGATGCTACTTTGATCGGAATTGGTTCGGGAATTTGATCGTCTATCCAGGGCTTAAATTTCACTCACCTCAGGTTTCCCGCCCATTCAGAATTGGACGTTTCCGAAGATCATCAGGCAACGGCGTTTGATTTTGAATGGGGCCGCGGACGGCGTTAATTGCAATTAAACTGGGGAACGCCCCCCTCCTTCGGACACCCCCTCCGTCCCCTCGCTGCCCTTCGAAGAATCACGCAATCTGAATTCAGGATGTAATGCTCGGCCACAGACCCCGCGCAAATCCTCCGCTCTATTGTCCGCCTCGAAACTTTCACCCCCCCCCCCCCCCCCCCCCCCNTTGGGGATCCGCGTTATCAGAACCTGAGGTTGGAGGGAGGGGGGTGGGAGGCAGGTGTGCGATTGTAGGATCAACGGGCTTCGGGCTGCCTTCTCGAGGATTTTGATGGGTTGGGGGGGGGGGGAGATTTTTCAGTTGCTCATTTCGTCGCTCCCCTGACGGAAAAACGTATCCCCATTTCTGCGTGAGCCATGCAGACTCGTTGTTGAAATTGATGGACAAAGAATACATAAGGAGTATAGAGCAATCTTAATGGTTCCCGTTTTCAAAACGCCTTCAAATATGCGTGATACTCCGCAACACACCAGAGCTCGAATAGTGGTATCACGGAAACTTGCTCGTATGATATGGAGTGCGCCAATCGAATTACGTTGACCAGCAAGGAACGAACAAAGTTTAATGGAAAATAGAGATCTGCGGGCTGATTATTGGAATTGATAACCAAAGCTATGGACAAAGGAAACAAAAGCAAAGTGGAGCGATCCTATTGGTTGAAAAGGATGGATATTATAGACTAAGGGAGAAAATGATGGACTAACTAAAGAACCTCTTGTGAGTTGCCGTTAGTTAGTCTATTACTTACCTCTTTTGTCCATTGCAACCACCCGCTTCCACCGATAGGATTATCCATATCCTTTTTGTCTGCTTTGTCTATCACTTTGTTCACCGATTTCAACAATTAGCCCGTATTAATTCATGATGTCTAAGGCTCGTGAGGGAATCGAGATACACCAATTGGCCAGAGAAGCGACGATTTCCGAAGACCAACGTTCAAGTCACGTTCGCGAAGTAAAAGTCGGATTGTATGACCAACGGAAAGGCAGGAAGTAAACCATTTTGATCAGACTCCTCTATAAAATTGCACGGAAAACACGATTAGCACAACAAAAATGGAAATTTCTGCTAAACGGAACTAAGCGCCATAACGAAAGAAAGGGAATACGGGTTGGATTGGCGGGTGCTGCGGAACGCGGACCTCATTCCATTCTATGCTCTCAATGCTTTCCCATAGCGCTTAGTTCCGCTTGACAGAACTCAGGGATTCTAAAATCCCCAAACGGAACTCAGATTGGCGGTTAGTTCCGTTTAGCAGAAATACGTCCAAATAACTGCCATCAACTTTAAACCAAGATTATTACGTTAAAAAATTTGATCTACCGTTTAAAGCTATGGAAAAGGATCGAAACACAAGGTATTCGCAACGAACACCTTAGTAATCGATTCTTCACCATAGCTTCAAATGGGGAAATATCGATAATCGATCATTCGTCTTCGCCACCGCTACCGCTCTCAGTATACACTGTACCTGGTCCCGAGTGGGTGCAGGGGCACATTCCGGCATCGCCGACTCGAGAGTTTACAGGAGTGGCGCCCACTGAAATCCAAACTTAGGAGTTGATTATTCCATTTGCTTCCTCGACGCGGTTTTCGTCCCCCCCCCACCCGCCACCGTTCTGCGCCAGTTTAACCCGGCGCCCCGTTCCGCGGGGGACCCGCTCCGGCCGGAAAACCCGGGGGCGCCTCGCGCGACTTGGCGCCGCACCCGGCAACCGGCGACCGGGAGTTTAACATACCTGGAGACAGGTGCCACCTCTTAGCGCGGGGCCGCCTCGCAGTCCCCAAATCGCGAGATTAATGAGATGCAGATGAAGGCGTTTCCCGAGTTGGAATTTTCCCACCCCGCCGAGAAGGGGTCGTTCACACGTTAACACGGGATTGTCTCCGACTCCGAGCTACTAAAAGGTGTTACGAAAGCGTCGTTCGAGTACTTTCAAACATTCCATTGGGAAGAATGCTCATACTTCAAACTACCATGTCGACCGAAAGATTTAGTCAATGTAGCCTGTAGGTTTGTTGTAACCTAGGAGTTTTGTGGCGGTTATGCGTCGCAGAGCACCAGAGAGCGCTGTGAAAACGACTCTTATGTATGTAACCAAGAGTTTGTTGAATGTAACCGGAAAAGACCTAAAAAAAAGAGTCCGCGTTTAACAGAAAGGAACCAAGCCACATCAACTATTGCCAAATTTAACGGGGCAGTTTAATTTTTTACGAGAGAATGGTTGTGTGGATTTCTTTGAAAATTTTTAACGAATTGGCTTCGCACCATGGAGAAAATTCACTGAAATTTGCACGAAAATCCGAATAACCCTTTTCATGTAAAAAATTGAACTTTCCAATTTACTGTATTTGCCAATATCTGATGTGGTTTGGTTCCTTTCTCTTTAACACAGTCCAAATATTAGCAGAGCGTTCAAGTTACCATGTGTTCTGCTTCCAAGGGTAACCTAGCAGTGACGTGTCGTAAATGATCGATTTTCGATATTTCCCAATTTGAATCCGTGATAAAGAATCAATTATTAAGGTGTTCAAACACCCTGTTAATCGATCCTTTGCCATAGGTTTGAATGACAGATCAATCGATAAACCACAAAACGGACGCCACGCCACTGTAACCTAGAATAAAAACAGGCACTCACATTCCCGTCTTACACGGAGAAGCGATCGACCAATCAAAAATTGGACTATCCACAACATGCATTCTGAGATCGCCGTATAAGAAAGCATTGGAGGCGGATGATCCATTTTCCGATGGGTCACGCGATTTGAAGCGCGTGAAAACACGTCCATAATCGAAGCGTTGTAGGGATTTTAAAGGTACCTTCCTCAAAAACTTACCAATGTAATATGTTCAAAATTTTGAAAATCCAGAGATCAGAGTACCAAAATGTTGATTTAATCAATAAAGCTTTAAAAAACTGATTAGAATTCAAGGAAAAGTAGACTGACAGCGACGATACACACATTGCCCATTCAGATACACGTGATTTTGAACGATTTGGAGGAGCGGATAGTCCATTTGGATACATTTCTGCCAAACGAAACTATGTGCATTAAGACATGAGCCCTGAGACCTATAAGAATATATACATAACAGGGCTTAGGTCATAAAGCACATAGTTCCATTGGGAAGAAATACGTCCATTTTTGACGATAAGCGTGCCCGCTTTTATTCTGAGTTACCCCACAACTTCCCATGGGAGCACAACATTTTGTTCACTTTTTCTTACTGAGAAGTATTAAAGTATACTAACGAAACGTTCGGAGCAAAATGTCCTCGATATCAGTTGATAGCGCGGCAAGTCGAATTGGAAGGTTTCCGAAATCATGTCGAACGGTAGGTCGTGGGCAGGAAATAATCATAGACTCGTGCGCTTGGTATGGAACAAGGATGCAGGTTGATTGTTTTCCGACCGACAGCTTCGGTGGGGGGTGGAGCGGGGGGGGGGGGGCAACAAACGCACGATAAGCACAATCGGCGGCAAAAGACAAATGTAAAAAGGTAGAATAAGCGCGGGGGGAAACGGTCGGAAAGTTGCTTCAACGACCCGGCCGAATCCATATTTCACTCGCGAATTGTTTTTATTGCTTGACGCCGCGACTCCGATGTGTCAATAAACAATGATCAACTGCCCATCGACATATCGATATATAGATCGATCTTCGATACCGCCCGAGGGAAAGGCGGGAAGGATCGAGATGGAAGCGTCGATATCGTAAATAGCGCGCGGTTGGACATCACTCTTTAAGCGGCCATTCGACGGGATCGCTTGTTTTTCCAGCGTCCGATAATAGCGTTCCAGCCGGTCCTCGACATTTTTCGACCGGGTTTTCGCCTTTGTTTTCGCTGCACTTTTGCGCCGAGTTGTTTTGCCGCGGCCGAGGTTCATCCGATTATCAACTGAATTATGGACGGGCGCGCCATGTGATTCTCTATGCTCTTCAAAACTAATCGTGACAATGGCGCTGTTGAACGATCTCGGGCGCTGGAGACAGCCAGCACTCATAAAAATTGAGGAGTTTTCCGTAAAACTGGCGCTTTTCCGGAAAGGGCCCCGCACACTCCTTATGGGAATGTGCACAAAGATCGATTTCTAATTTTTTTATAGCGTTAAATTCGTTTTTGGATGCTGATCAAAAGTTATCATTGCGCCAAATTTCTTTGAGGCACCGTTTTCGCAGTATTTCACACAGTCTGCGCTGGAATTTTCGATCATTACTTGAATGAGTAAGGGCAGAGCAGGGATTTAACAAGGAAAACCCAAGCCGGCGAAAGGTAAGAAACAGAGTGTAAGAGAGAAAGAATCTGATTTTGACGGTGAAATGAAAAGGCGTACGGAATCCGAGATGAGACTGCCAGGTTCACCTCATTTTCAGCAAATGCTGAAAGACAGATATTGTCTCGCTGGCCTTACTTATTCAAGTAACAATCGAGACTTCCAAATTTAGCTTGCCAATTTTATTTTTTACAGGAGAATGTTTGTGCGGAATCCTTTGAAAGTTTCGAGGGAATTGCTTGGTGCTATGCAGAAAATACACTGAAATTTGCACAAAAATCCGCACAACCGTTTTCATATAAAGAAGTAAATTGTCAAATTAAATTTGGCAAGAGCTGATATGGCTCGGTTCCTTTCTGCTTAACGCGGTCCACATTTACTTGGCTTTCAGTGCTCCCATTTCGTGTCCGTCAAAAGTTCCGGGATTCGAAACTTTTTTTTTCTAATTCCTCTCACTATAAATTACCGTCAAAAGTTCCGGAAAATGCAAATGATCCGTAAAATTTCGGGAATCTCTGAAATTCCGGGAAAAATTCAGGAAAATCTAAAAAATTCGGAAATTCGGAACTAGTGCCGGGATATGGGAGCACTGTTGGCTGTATCTCTTGCGTGCAACAGACGCATCGGCAAACTTATCATTATTATCTCCTCAATTAAGGGTTGCCACAGAATTAAGAAAATGAAATTCCCTGACATTTCCCTGACACATTTTGGTGGAATTCCCTGACAATTGGACGTATTTCTACCAAACAGACCTATGTGGAGGTGAGAAATATGGGGTGTGCTCGTTAGTTCTCTGGCCGTAAGAGTGGATGGGAATAATAAAGCGCCAGTGACGTCAGCGGCAATGAAAAAGCGGGGGCGCATCGGGAGGATCGTCGTCGGGGCGCTTTAACTCGTGAGCCCTGTCCACAACGCTCTCTTGCCATGCCCGCGGCTCATGAGTTCCGCATTCAGTTGCACATAGGTCTCTTTGATAGAATGTAAAATCCCGCTTTTCCAATTCTTCAAAAGGAATCACGCCCACTTTTACATTGCTTCTTATGCAGCTTTCTAGAGCACACCCCATATTTCTCACCTGCACATAGGTCTGTTTGGTAGAAATACGTCCAATTGAAGATGTGACGGATGGTTAAGAAGGCTTAATTGAAAATAGTTTTCTGGCAAAATGTCTTGTTCAAAATCTCAAACCCATTCTAGAAAGCAAATGGATTGCATTTTGCAATTTGTAACTTTAAATTCTGGCTCCTCTGGAAAAACACGTACGTGCATAGGGAAACCAATAACAAATACGTTGTTTTTAAAGTGGGCTAGAATTTATAGTTCCAAATTGCAAAATGCAGTCCAAATGAAACAAATTTTAACAGATTTTCCCTGATATTTCCCAGTTTTCCCTGACTGTGGCAACTCTGCAAGTTTCGTCAGTTTCGTTGCACCTAAGTATGGGCAGGTTTCACCTGGACACAAACGTGGCAACACACGGATATTTCGGTGGAGTCGAATCGATGCAACTGATGGGCTATTACCGTGGCGGAGCTGTGACGGCTCGTCCTGTCGTGCACGGAAACAAAACGGGGCTTCACGGCTCGAGCTGGAGCCCGCTCCATGTTCGGCAACTTCCCCAAGTTCCAAAGTTGGACCGATATTAACGAGTATAACGAGTAGGACGCGACGTAACACGGGTCGGATGGTTACATCCACTCCCCCTTCCCTACGAGCTTTTTTGCCTGAGGGCGCTTCAGTCGCTCGAGCGAAGGATAAGTTTCATCATGAGCGGGGCGAGCTCTTCGGATGATTGGCTCCGGCGAGCTCCTAGAAAGGAAACCGTGGACCACAGCAGCAGTATGAAAAATTGGATTCGTTACAATCGTTACTCCTAAACGTTACCTTGACAGTCTCTATGGTATGAAAATATCACAACTTCAATCTCGGCTATTGCACGTTGTTTACACTTTAAAGAACACGGGACAGAGAGGTACAACGATCAATTGAATAGCCTATACCAACGTAGTTAAGCCAGTATGGGTTTGGAGCGCCTGCAACATCATGTGAATACTTCAAGCATTGCATCTTCCCAAGTTGCAAGTTGCCAAATTTCCGGGAGTAAACCACGTTTCTGTGAGGAAAGTAATTCACACTTTTCTTTGAAATTGTCTGACACCTTAGATTCAATTGCGAACAAAAGTGTCTGAAAAATTTGAGGAAAAATATTCACAATTTTCCCATTGAATCCGCTTTTTATCGAAAAGAGTATGGCAACGTCTGAAGACTCAAACGGCGTTCTTCCTTAGCACGGCAGTACGGTAGTCTAGTAGAAATTTCCCTTTATACTGAGAGTAAAGACAACACCCCTCATTGAGTCACAAACGGGAATAAAGAATACACAAATTGATAGTATTTCGTAATCGTTGATCGGCTCATTCTCGAATTCCTTTCTCCGTCCCTTCTTTCATTCTACTTGTTCCGTGCCGAACCCGTAATTCCCTAGTCCATTCCAGATGATAAAGTTTGCAATTGGTGAAAATATAATCTTTATTCCCGTTTGTGACACTGTGGAGGCCTAATATACGGGAACCAATCAGAGATGGATTCACGTTGTCTGAACTCCAGGCACTAGCCAGGATTTTGTTTCGAGGGGGGCTTAGTCGGATGAGCAGGGTTCTCTCCCATCCACGGGGGAGCCTCCCCCTGCAAATTTTTGAAATTTTGATTCTATTTGGGCGCATTCTGAGGCTTCTGTGACGCAGATTTTCCATCAATTTCTGCGAAAAAGTTACGTATCAATTCTTACCTTCAGCCTTCGATACCTTCAAATTGTTGCATTCAACACATCTAGATAATTTGTGAAATTTTAAATCGATTTCGACGCATTTTGAAAGTTCAAACTTCCTCTTTTCTTGCCTTTTTGAATTTTCTGTCCCCCCTTTTCTTCGTTTTTCCCTCCTTTTGTTGCCTTCGGAGGGGGCTTGAGTCCCCAAAGCCCCCCCCCCCCCCCCCCCCNCCCCCCCCTCTGGCTACGTGCCTGCTTAATTCTCAGTATAAAAGGGCTCTAGTAGAAACGTTATGAGATTTTTGGAGTTTGTCGAGCCGGCAATGAGGCGAATGAGTGGCGGAGTATTTACGACTGGATAGGCACAAATTAAGCGGATCGGGTTACTCGCTGGGAGCACTCGAGCCAGCGCCGCGTCGGAGTCGGGGCTCAAGCCACGGCCGGGCCGGGCCGCCCCCGCACCGGGACCCGGGCATGAATGAGTGCCGTCAATAGCGCAGACACCGAGAATATTCCACTATTCATCTCATCTTAGACTCATAACGCGTGCCTTTTAATCCTCTCCATTATTCCCCGCCCGCCAGGATAACCCGCTACAGTTTCCCACAGCGTTGCCCTACACTTTTCATTCCCCTACTTATTTTCTCGTATCCCTCGTGCGACTCCAAAAATGCGTATTTTTGCGTGCACCGAGAAAAAAGATCGGCAGAATTTAGCATTCCTTCAGGCTGTATTTCACCCAGCGTCAATTGGACGGAGTTAAACAGAAAGGAATCAAGCCACATCGGGATCGAACCGAGAAAAAGAGGTTTAAAGTTTAGCTCCTGCATAAGACTCAATGTAAAAGTTAAACTTCAAGTTCAATTTCTGCAAAATTTGCTCCAACAAAAACTTTGACTTTTTGGCGATAGATAGTAGAGCAGTGGTTGAGTTCAAAACCACTCATAACTCAATTTTTTCCATAATGTGGGTTGGTTCTTTTCTGCGTAACTCAGTCCAATTCAGAGTCAATTGTGCCAGATAAAAGGTAAACGTTACTATATACCGGTACCGGTAACCATTCCTCTGGCAGGATCGACTTTGAATTCACGCTGTGTAAAATACAGCGTGAAGGAATGGTAAATTCTGACAATCTTTTTTCTCGGTGTATCTTAGTTTCCGGCCTTGCAAGAACCCTGTTATATCATATTTTCTACATCAAAAAATACTTAACGGCATTTTTTGAAAACTCCGGTGAGTTTCCTCCTCTATGTGAAAAATATTCCGTGAAAATTTCAAGATACGATTTATTTTCGGTTTTCTTTTAAAAAAATAAATAAAGTTTGTCAAAATGACAGAATTATTTCCTCGGTATTTTGTACTTTTTGCAATAGCGAGCCATTGTAATCCCTGGTGAGGATCAATTCCAAGAGTTTCACTCCTGAATTTTATTCAAGGTTTACAAATATTGACCATTTTATGCCGCTATGATAGGGATCTCCTTGGACCCTCCGTATAAACATACTGCTTACTCAATTGGGGCCTCCTAGGGAGAGATGCTGTCTAAGCACCGCCTATGAATAACCCTTAATAATTCTTTCAGTGATATAAATTCAGTGCTCCCCCTTTTTTTCTAAATCTATGACTGACCACGGGGAAACAAAAAAAAGATCTCAGTCGAGTAAAAATAAAATATAAAATAGAATAAAAACAGTAAGGGGTCACCCAAACACTATGAGTAAGAGAATGGTCGTGGTTGAACAGTGCTGTTCCTACACTATTAGGGACAAAAAGAAGCATACAAATATATTAACCGCACGGATATGCGTGACGTATTTGTGAATTTGAAGGTGCTTTATAGATCTATGCGAGGACCTGTGCTTCTTCCATAACTTACTGCCACTTACAAAAATTATACGCAATTAAGATAAAACACTGCTGCTACAAAATTATAACAAATAATTGGGAATAAATAAAAACATGTCTGACCATTCACAAAAAAAAGACCTAAGTGCAAAAAATACAATTTTTAAGAGAGAATTTTTACCATAAAAGTGGGACTTTAAATTTTTCACGGAAAGCACTCTCTGCCGTCTGAAAAAAGTAATCAACTTTGTGCTGTTTGAGGTCGTATCTTCATTTCAATTCATGTTTTGGAGTCCCAAACTTGCCAAATAAAAGCGCTGATCAGATTTTCTTGTTTTGAAACGTCAAAGCGTCGTAACTTCAATTGCTTGGCATTTTTTTCTGATTTTGCCTAAAAACTCGTAAATTTTTCTAATAAGAATACCTCATTTATAATGCTTTCGCACTTATTTGCTATTTTCAATAGACCATCACTTTTTTGAAAAGAAAATTATGGGAGTATCCGGTTAAAATCTTCAGGAAGAGTTGGATAATTTCCAAAATTCTGAGAACTTCTTGCACTGGCATGATCTTTACCTTTCAATCGAAAGTTTTTTTTCTTTTTTTTTTAAAAAAAATTAAAATATGATAATTTGCAGTGATTGTGAAAAATTATAAATAATGCAATTCAGGAAAAAATAGCGGTTAAATGACAAAGCAAAGAGTCTACGTAAAAGTCAACAAAAAAAAAGTTGTCCCAGAGAGAGAAAAGACACGAATACCGATTGCTTAGTTTCCTCTAATCTTCAACACTAAAAACTACTCCGTTGAAACGCGTTGCTGGGTTTACTAAATGAGGTAAAAGATTCCCCGGATTGTCAACTAACTTCTGAAAAATGTGACTTTTTTTATCAGCTCCGTAAACGGTGTCTCTTCAAGCCGAGGGAGCATGGCTTGAACTTTGCTCTGAAGATGGAGATGATGAGTTTTATTAAAAAGTTTGAGGCGCGTATCGCCTTTTATCTCTGATGAGCGAACAAAATATAAATAAATAAAAGTAATAATAATAACAACAAAAACAACACCCTTAAGGAGAGAGGAACGCGGTTGGTGGTTTTTCCACGAGATCGCTGAATACAGCGGAAGTCTTAGGGGCTAGAGTTTTTTTTATTTTTACGAAGTCCTAATGCCTTCCGGTAAATTCCTAAGGTTTTTGCTTCTGCAGTGTTGTCAGATATCAACGATTTATTGGCCTTTTTGCGCAATTTTGATCATCTGAGGCTAAATAAAGCGCAAGTATAATGGCTGAGTAATTTGCAGTCTTTTGGCGTCATTGTCAAAAGACTGCAAAAAGCCTGATATTAACCTAATAGACCTATCAGACCTGATAGACCCTATTAACCTATGAGACCTGATATTAGCGTCAGTTTACAGTTTTCGCTTTATGTTCAGATCCACTGAATTTTTCAATTGTCCTGCCATTTTTGCAGTATGAATGAAACATAGTCATAATAGAGAAAATAAACGGGTGAATAATATCTAAAGAAACACGTATGAACTCGTTTGCTGCATGTAACTCACGTGATATACGGAAATGAACGTAGTGCGTGTACCCACCTGTAACAAACGACAAAAATAGTATTAATGGAAAATATTTTTAATTCAAAATTTCAGAAGGCAATAGTGTACAACATTAGATAAGTTAAAAAAAAGAGGAAGAAAAAAAAAGGTTTCAGAGGTTAATTTTTGTCGTTTAATTCCTTGTTGATTTACCTAAAGAGATGATGGCCTTTAAATAACGCACTAAAAAGTGGTTTTTTTCTTTAAGAGCAAGAAACCGGTGACTCGGGGTGGTTTTCTGCCAGAAAATATTCAGAATTATAACTTCTCGCTGAAGCGGCACTCCAGTGAGACGTTGTAGCTTGAAATTTATACATTTTCTGCAGAATATTCTCCTAACAGAGAAAAGAAAAATTAAGGAATTTGTGAGACATTAGATCGACTAGTTTTCCAACAGGAACGTCAAAAACGGAGATTTGTGCCGTTTAGCGCTTCGGGTATCGCTATGTCGTTAAGTTTAAATTCCCACCTTGTCCAGTGATACAGAATACCAAAAACGCCGTACGAGCCTCCGGGCATTGCCTAATTCCTTCAGTAAAAAAATTGATACATGGAAATTAGAGAATATTTTTCTTCAAATTTGTCATGCAATTTTGTTCATAATTTAGGCTAAAATATCTAAAAATTTCAAAGAAAAATACAGATAATTTTCGTTAAAATCTATGTTTCATATGGAGAAATTTGGCAACTGTCGAATGTTCCACATTTATACTGGGAAAATTGGGGACTTTTTTTTCCCCCGAAAATGTCAGACAAAGTTGTACGCAATTTAATCTAAAATATCTGAAAATTTCAAGGAAATGTATGCATGAATGTTGTCAAAAATATACGCTTTATCAAGGGAAATTTGGCAACTCTCGAATGTTCATTCGGCGTTCTTCCTTAACACGCGGAGGTGATGAAGTGCGGATTGCGGGCGACGAGAGGACGTCCATCGGCGGTCATTAGGAACCCGAGGCACGGAGCCGGGAGCCGGGCTCGCCGAGGGCCGAGATTCCGCTATTAAAGAGCAATTAACGCCTGGAGCATCCGCCGCGACGCCCGCCAACCAGCATTAAGACGCACCCACGCCGGCCCACGCACCCCGTCACACTCGCGACATACTTGCGGCTTTGATGAATTAAGCCCCACCGCCACTCAATTCCTCGCTCCTCTCACGTAAGGACCTATCTCCAATTCCACGTGAGCCCTGTTCTCCGTATAACAGGGTTACCACAAAATAGAAAAATTGAAATTCCCTGACTTTTCCCTGATTTCTCTGTCACATTTTGATAAATTCCCTGAGAATTCAACATGTGCTAGATGGTTACTATAAAAACACTAATATCAAATAGTTTTCACTCAAAATCTATTGTTCGAAACGTCAAACCTAGTTAGGAAAGCAAATGAAGGTGACCTGACAATTTTTCCCTGATATTTTCAACATTTTCGTCATTTTCCCTGACAATTCCAGGTTTACCCTGATTTTCAAAATCCCCTGACATTTCCCAGTTTTCCGGTATTCCCTGAATGTGGCAACCCTAATATAACTATATCGTCACATAGTATCCCAAGTGCCTTGCGACGTCTCAAAATTTCCGCCGCAATTTTGTGATTTTACAGAGAAATTGTACAACGAGGTTGTACGAAAATTTCATTAAATTTTCATTGTGCTGCCGATAAAATTCAGTGAAATTTTCAAACAGATTCAACCAATAATTTCTGTGTAGAGAAATACAATTTTTGAGGAAAAGTCAGCGAGTTTTTCCTTAATATTTTAGATTAGATTAAAAATTAAGGAGATATCCTCACCTTACGGCCAAAGTATCACAAGCGCCATGCAACGTTTCAAAATTTCCGCCGCAATTTTATTTTTTAACAGAGAAATTTTCGGTTGAATCTGTCTGAAAATTCACTTAATTTTAGTTGCAGCACAAAAAAAAATTCAGTGAAATTTTCTGACAGTTTCGTTGAACGATTTCTCTGGAAAAAAAGAAAATGGCGGCGGAAATTTTGAAACGTTGTATGGCACTTGTGATTCTTTGGCTGAAATGTGACGATACATTAAAGCATTTTCTCCAATATTAACATTTTAAAAGGGGGAATTTGGCAACGTGTGAATGTTTATTCAGCGCTCTTACTTAGCACGGCAGTGTAATATTTGATGCTAGAATCAAACTAGACCATTCCTCGAAATGAATCCTGTGAGAGTGCAGTGACCCGGATTCCTGGAAAAAGCTAGCAGCAACACTTAAGATGAAGCAAAACAGGAATTAGATGATTCAACTTGTGCGCACTCATACAATTCGCTCTTGAAATAGTCGACCAGATTAACTCTCAAAAGAGTTAATGAATAAGCATAATGAGTTTCATATGACCTTCAAGGGCTTTTCGAAAATCCAAGTCTCGGAATTACATCGTCAATCCTGTGAGGGAGGGAGCGAGCGCTCGGAACAGAAACCTGGGTGATAAAGTGAGTGAATTTGCCACTTGCATGTTTATTCACACCAGTGGCGTGGCGTGAATTACGATGTATTGATTGTTATGCCATTTAAACCTATGGAAAAGGATCGATTAACAAGGTGTTCGCAGCGAACACCTTAATAATCGATTCTTTACCATAGGTTTAAATGGCATTACAATCGATTGATCGCAATTCACGCCACGCCACTGATTCACACCGGCGTGCGTTATTTTTTCTTGATTTCTCATTTAAGTGTTTTACGGCGTCCGCCTGCGGATGCTTAAAAAATGAGAGAGGGGATAAAGTAGAGGGATGTAAGGGAGGGTGGAAACAAGTAGGAAAATGGCGCGCTCTTATCAATCTACCTTCCTGGGCGAAAACGTCGTATGAGCATTCGAATGTTGCCTCATTTCCTCTCACAGATATTTATTTTTGAAGAAAACCACACGATATTTTCCTTGAAATTTTAGGAAGTCTTAGATCAAATCTCGAAAACAATTCTCTGAAAAATCAGAAGAAAAATATTTATAACTATTCCCGAAAATCCGTGATTTGTCAGAAGGAATGTGACGACGCCTGAGGGCTCATACGGCGTTTTTTCTTAGCACGGCAGTAATCGTATTCAGCGGGAAATGGTTCTTGCGAACTATCTGGTTTCGAAAAATATAGGCAGTTCGCGTAATAATAGTGCTCGCGTGCACGTGAATTTGTCGTATTTTATTAATGCTGTTCCCTTCCTATCAATCTGCCTCAGGAGGTAATATAGAGGAAACTTGTCAATGTCCGATTAAAGATAACTTGAATGAGATGAAATATAAATTTTAAATTTTAATTTTAGCCAGGATAAATGTTATCATGGGAATAGGCTTATGAATCGTATATGCTTAATCGTATCGCTTATGAATGGTTATATAAACCCACTTACATGCGATGAACCCAATATTACTACTAAAATTCTGGAACTCTTCACCTCTCTTAATTTAAAAATCTAAATTTTCGTGTATACTCCCATTTTCAAAATTCTCTGTAAAGACGTCAATATCCTGTGACGCTGAATGTCTTAAAATATACTAACTAACTAACTATTTCCATGAATTAGTAGCTCATAATAGGAGGAGCGTTACTTCATTCTCTCCGTTTCGAGATATTACGAACTAACTCCACATCTCACAATCAGCGGCTCCATTGATAAATATGTAACTTGCAATTGTTTGAGTTTAGCGTCCAGAATTTAGCCGTGCAGATAACTTTGGAATTTTTTAACATACATAGAGCCCTCTTAAGCATTCCGGAATTGGAGAAAACTCATTTTTCAAAATTGTTAGTTACGCTCATTCTCTTCCAAGTCATAAAAACGGTGAATATAAAGACACAAAAGTTCTTCTCCATAATGACTGAATATTTGCACCGCGTTAAGCAGAAAGGAACCAAGCCACATCACCAACTGCCAAATTTAAGAGGGCAACTTAATGATTTACATGGAAACGGTTGTGTGGATTTTTGGTCAAATTTCAGTGAGTATTATGCATAGTGCAAAGTAAATTTCTTTAAATTTTCAAAGGAATCCGCACAAACGTTCTCTTTCAAAAAATTGAATTGCGTAGTAAAATTTGGTTATAGCTGATGTGACATGGTTTTTTTCTGCTAAACGCAGTCCATTCCGCATACTACTTGGAAAGAATCATGGCGTAGTGCTTGGTCCAAAGGTGCATTTGTACAATTTTGAAATAGTGCGCTTCATTTTAGGCCCATACTCGCCGTGCTAACAAAAAACGCCGTAGGTACGAACAATCGAGAGTTGCTAAATTTCTTTCAATGAAATGTTTATTTTTAAAGAACATTATGAATATTTTTCCTTGAAATTTTCAGACACTTCAGATCAAATTAGAAACAAAATTATCCGAGAAATTGGTAGACAAATATTCAAAAATTCTCCTTAAAATTGGTGATTTGCCACGGGAAATTTGGCAACGCCTAAAGGCTATTAGAAACAAAATTATCTAAGAAATTGGTAGACAAATATTCAATAATTCTCCTTAAAATTGGTGATTTGCCACGGGAAATTTGGAAACGCCTAAAGGCTATTAGAAACAAAATTATCTAAGAAATTGGTAGACAAATATTCAATAATTCTCCTTAAAATTGGTGATTCGCCACGGGAAATTTGGCAACGCCTAAAGGCTGATACGGCGTTTTTCCTTAGCGCGGCAGAATATTCTTGTGTCTTATTACCGGGATCTCTCATCCGATTAAAAGATCACGATCAAATTTTTGATGGACCTAAGCTTTTTTCCCGGCAAACACGAATCGAAAACGAGATCCGAGCAACAAAACGATCTCCTCCCCTCAGTTTACGCACTCCTGCCGGTAGCGAGGGCGGGGGTAATCACCCGGAAACCCAAAGCGTGCCGGGTAAAATCACCGAGTCTCCTCAAGCTCGCCACCGGAGTTACGCGGTTTCGCCATGCACGGCGGGTTGCGTGCCGGGAGATTGACGGGGCACAAGGGGGTGGGTTCAAGGTCTCGGTTGCAACGAGGATTCGTGGAATTTGACAGGTGATAATGCGCTCGGGTGGTTCCCACGTTTTGTCACTCAACCGATAGCAACCGCGAGACGGCAGCCTTCCCCTTCTTCGCGACAAGGCGCGATCGAAAAAACACTGACGCTCAGGAAAAAGCACGTTCTTTTCTTGTTATTCTTGACACGCCGACCATAATGACTGTCAACCTCTAGTTTCTTTGTCATCGGATTTTACTTCCCGATTGGGAACTAATATTTTGGGATCATTTTTTTTTAAACAAATGTGCTATGAATATTACTTTCTTACTTTACGCAGACTAATGTTGCTGTTTCGTATTTTTCCGCATCATCAGTGTGAGTGTTTCCGCAGATCCACTCGTCAGTTCCGTGAAAATTTGAAGCCACCACCGGGATTCGAACCCGGGACCTGGAGCCAGAAGCGCAGACCACTAGGCCAGCTTGGCCGGTTACTCTGAGTATGAACTCATTTTTGACATCACACTGGAAAAAAAAACACATTGGATTTAGAGTCCAGACTCATAAAAATATCGACAAGAAAAAATACTCTTGATTCAATGAGATTTAAGCTTAAATCAAGAACCAAGCCTCTTAATTTGAGCGGATTTCCTTTTGATTTAAGCTTAAACCTGATTGAATCAAGAGTCTTTTTTCTTGTCAATGTTTTCAAGAGTCTGGACGCTAGTTCCAGTGTGTTTTATTTCCAGTGCACCGTGGGTAAGAAACAACTCCTTCTCTCCCCACTCCCAATATACAAATCCTCAGATGAATGAAATGCTCAACTCATTGCTCAACAATTACCAGTTGGCGAATCATATTGTTGGTGTCAAAAAACTCCACTTTAAAGTGACTCTATGACACTGCTCGAAGTGGTAATGCGAGGTCTCTTTAGAATATTGTTTCTTATGGAAATAAGATGGTTCTTACATACCGTATACGACATTGGTCTCTACGCTTCGACAGATTTCTAATTTTTTAAAAATTAAAATTATTTTTGAAATTTCCTCATGAAAAATATTATTACCCACGTTTAATTTATATGCATGTTAAAAAGGAATTTGATATTTACTTTCTAGCTTCAGCCCGAGTTTTAATTTACCGCTTTAAAGATCACCAACTTCATGGAATGGTGCGTTTGGCTTCTTAAATTGGGTCCCTTTCATTCCGACTAAATTATTAAACTCGAAGATTCGCCGGGAACCCGAAGTTCGGAGGAGTGAGAATTATTAAGCGATAATTCTTTTTCTTTGACAAGTACCTGTGTCTCTAATACCCACAAGAGGTTAGATTCATTTTGAAAGATGAACTCAGTTTTCGAAACTATGCAATCTTAATTTTCTTCAACGAACTCGCCTCTGCCTTCGCCGCAGAAGTATAATATGGGGGAAAATACTTAATTAAAAGTATAATTACTGCTCTGGCGCGGCTGTTTACAATTCGGCGGTCTAAAAAGTCTTGCCAAACTGAGCAGTGAATTCTTAATGCCCAGATTTTACAGAAACGCTTCTCTGAGGGGAGAGGATCGAATCAGTGGCGAGGCGTGAATGATTTCCAGATTTGGAGCTATGTCAAGGGTCGAATATCACGGTGTTTATCGATCCTTTTCCACGGGTTTAAATGGCAGATCGATCGATATATCGCAAAACACGCCACGTCACTAGATCGAAAGATCACAAACACTCTAAGTCTCACATTAAATACTCAAAATCTTTTGTTTTTCAGTTATAATTAAAATACTGAGTTTCTGCAGACGGTATCGAAACTAGATAACAAAATAGTGATGGGAAAAAGTTAAGATACAATGCCAGATTACGTCTCTCTACGGCTCAAGGGTTACGTAAGCAACATAGCCGAAGTTACATTTCGTTGCGTTGCTCACGAAGACTTTGAAGCACCACTATTCTAGGTGTCGGTAGCCACCCTGGCCCAATCCTAAAAAAAATTCCGCTAAAAGTTGAAGACAAAAATAAAAAAAATAAAAATAAAAAAAAAGTTGGAAACGACGGGTGGCTGTTGCCTATAAATAAGACAAACGGAAGCAACACAACATGGAAATAGAGCAGCGGCACGGACACGCGTTGATAACGGTGCAGAGCTACAACGATTCGTGTTTGATAGGTGTCCATGCTGCATCTGCAAAATTTAAGACGCACAGCGTCAACTCACAATGCTCCGCTCTATGCTGTCAATCAAGTGTCACTCATGGAGATGCAAAATCCCGTATCTCTGTGAGCGGCCGGCGTGGGAGACTTCATGTCGTGTTTCATTTTTTCTCAGGGAAGCTAGAAATAGAAATTTCTTGAAAATTTCCTGGATTATTCTTCTCTGTCAGCACCATATTCTGTGAAAAGAAGCTAAAAAGTTTGCTTTTTTCCGTTTGAAAAAAATGAAGTAGAGATGGAAATTTTGAGAGGCCGTAATATAGATAAGTAGTTTCGCAATCTGGCCAGCAATAGATACATTAAATCACACTAAAATATCAGTGAGAGAGGTTCCGTCGTTATACTTGTTAGCGCCTAATTCGATACGATAGAGAATCCTCGATATGTTGTGATGGCTGACAAACGTTTTTTTGGATCCTTGCACCGCGTACTAAA
The DNA here is from genome assembly GCF_001854935.1 of Bemisia tabaci. Classification (NCBI taxonomy): domain Eukaryota; kingdom Metazoa; phylum Arthropoda; class Insecta; order Hemiptera; family Aleyrodidae; genus Bemisia; species Bemisia tabaci. The sequence continues at coordinate 1,970,476 of NW_017566800.1, forward strand.
AACTGCAGCAATTTTGGCAGCCCTGCGTTTAGCTATGCTCGCACTCGTACCTGGTATGCCTGGCAACTTTTATATTTTCGCATAGCAAACTTCGTCCAACTCGGTTTAGTTACCCCACACAGCCCTGCTCCTGGGCTTGCAGTTTCGAGTAACGAATAAATTTCTTCGCCCCCCCCCCCGCTCCTCCTTCCTCTTTTCTGCCACCGCCCCATTCCGGTGCCTTTCGCATATTCCGTATTCTTTTGCTGCGGAAAAATGTAGCTACTTTCGAAGCTAGAAGTTTTTAATTAATTCATAAAAAGATACTGGCTTCCTTAATTAATATCTGGGCGACGAAGTTCGTTTTCCACTTTGAGCGCTAGTTTCGACGGTTACTTCGAAATTCCCGTTTTGGATGCAAATATTAATTTGCGTTCTTACGAAGCTCGCTTTTGACCTGGAACTTAAATTGGACGAAGATCATTAAGCAAATTACGCGAATTGATGCATATTATTGGCTTTATAATGTGGTTGTGGTCATACATTTCCTACAGAATTAAAATACATACTTGAAAGAAGCAGTGAAGTCCAACATATTGCGAGTAAAAATACTTACATGTATCGATATGATGAACTGGTAACATGTTTAAACGACGATTAGAAGCCTGCGGCAACATCAATATGATAAGAAAACTGCAAAAATTAGGTAGGATATTAGCGCATCAAAAGGCTTGTTGGGTTAAGTTAGGTCACGCAACTAAACTAACTCCTCGGATGTGCGGGAAGTATCGCTCGATTTGAAGGCGCCCCAAAACTGCATGAGCACCCACTATTGCTACAGTTCCAATCAATCGAACTTTCTGCATTCTTTATCCCTTTCAGTGCACTGTAGGCAGCCATGCTGCGAAAAGAAAGCTTATGAATAATTTAATGTTGCCAAATTTCCTATGCTGAATCACAGATTTTCCGAGAGGAGTGTCTAATTTTACCAAAAGGTTTATTCCCGTATTAAGGCGTACCTGTATAAGTTTTAAGAAAATACTCGTAATATTTTACAAGAAATTGGATATTGACTGCAACTTCTGTCAAAAAGTTTGTTAATGTTTATACAGCAGAAACATGCGCAAAACAATGATTTTGTTGGATCAGTAGAAAAATCAGTGAAATTTTCAGTCAGAAATATCTTATTGTTTTTAGGTGAAACTATACTTTATGAATGGTTTTGCAACATGGAAATGGAGTCTCATTCATTCGTTTGAGAAACGATAAGTTGGGCGTACTTAAGCTACAAAAAAATTAGGTCCGAAGGAATTAAAGAAAAAAGAACTACAAAGCGAGAAAAATCTTATGGATGCAGCACTATTTGATTCACTGCATTCAAACACAGGGCTGCCATAATTTCGTCATCTTCAAATTCCCTGACCCTCGAACAATAATACCACCTTTATTCTATTTAATTATATTTTAAAATCAGCTGGCTTTCGATAAACTTTGGACACAATTTCCATCTGTAGATATCAAATAGAGAAAAAATCATTCAGCGGCTGGTTAAAAAGCCTTAAAAATAACCAGAAACGGTAAACAGTTGGAAGATCGGATATATGTTTTACTGATCAGTAGACGCGTCAGAAATTCCCTGACTTTTCCCACGAATTCCCTAACTTTCCCGGTCGTCGTAAATTCCCTGATTTTCCCGGTTATCGAGACCGGCGCTCCGGCAACTCTGATACACAGTTCCTCTTAGAATTAATACGTTCGATCGCGAGGAAACATCAATATTATCAGAGTAATAAAAAGAATGAATGGATGATGTGGCGGATTAAGCACTTGTGCTTCTCACTGTGAGTGTGAGTCCAATCCAAGATAACTGGGTATCGAAAAACTTTAAACCGCTGTCGACGGCGATAAGTTATTGTCATCCACTCACCCTCACCTTCCGTCGAGTCTTTTGTCAGGGGAAAGCAAAGCAGAAGAATAAAGAGTTAAAGGCTCGATCGCTTCAAGAGATTATATCGAGAGGCTTAACTGGGATGAGCTCTCGAGGAAAGATAAACAAAGGAACTTCACACTCGAAATTTCTTTGCTCTACACTTTTGCAACTTTTCTCTTGCCCTAGAAACGGCCCAAGAGAACGTTCGTGCCATTTTCAGAGCCTTCCTCTCACCAGTTCCTGCGGATATTAAGTGCTCGGCTCACAGCGAGGGCTTTTTACTCTCAGCCCACCATTAGAACACTAGTTTACACGGGAAGAATACGTGCTTAATTTAGATAAAGGAATATGAGTATCGTAATCAGTTTACGGTTAAAAATTCTCTGAAAAAAACAGTATGCTGTTATAGCACCTCGGTTGTCAAAAATGTGTCTGGTGATCCTAAGATGCCTCCTTGATTGCCCACGCAATTGAATTTGCATTCACATGATGTAAAGTTGACAGCGAGAGCAGTAAAGGCAGCATCTTGGGATCACCACACACATTTTTGGCATTCTAGGGCTAAAACAGCACATTATTTTTTCCAGTGCTTCCGTGTTTCATGTCACTCTGTGTTACTTTTTTTGTGTCGGGTCAAACTAAAGGACTTGGTTACTCAAATCACTTTCGTGTTCAATCGACCCAAACCGTAAGCTATTCTGAGACATCGGATCATGAGAAATATGCCCTGCCGAACAAATGGACATATTTCTATCAAACGGAAATATGTGTATTAAGACATGAACCTTTAGATCCATAAGAATACATGGATAACAGGGCTCACGTCATTATGCACATAGTTCCGTTTCACAGAAATGCGTCCATATGTACTCTTGTTTTCCTCCCCGTAACTGAGAGATTTCGACTTGCAAGCTGCTTGCGCATTGAAATATCACCGCGGGTACTCAGATTCATCCCTGGAAGCTGGCAACCAATTTTTAAGAAGTTTGCAGATTTTCAACACACAGATTTAATCCCCTCAAAACAACGATTTAATCGACGTGGCAAGGGAAAAACTAATACACAAGAAATCAACCAACAGCTAGTGTTACTTGGACGTATTTCTGTCAAATGGAACTAAGCGTCACTGGGAAAGGAGGGTAGAGGGGGGCTTGGATTGGCGGTGGACAGGGGCGTCGGGCTCATTCGTTCCTATACTCGCAATGCTTCTCCATGGCGCTTAGTTCCGTTTGACAGAACGCGCTATCCGGGATTCTAAATTCCTCAGAAGGAACTCAAATTGGCGCTTAGTTCCGTTTGGCAGAAATACGTCCACTTCGTGTTTTATATCCTATATTAACACAAGATTTTGGTAATTTTTTCTCACTGTTTGGTAGTCTGAGTTAGAATTTATTATTAGTTGCATTTGCCAGAAGTTTGGTTATCTAGCCACTGATATTACTGCGTCATTAATTATTAAGGCCCTATTCTTTGAAAAGTTGGATTTTTCGAAATTTTGAATCTGTTTGTACGTCGATCTCGGACGGTAAGTGTCTTCTTTGTTTCTGGCGTGAGGAATTTCGGTGGTGACTTGGCACTGGGAGGCCGCGCAATTGGCGGAGGACGTGATGACGTGGCGCGGCGAAATATTCGCGGCCTCCGAGTGAGCTGGCGGCGGTTGGCACATTTCAGTCACGTTTCTTTCTCACCACCCCACGGCACGGCCACGAACGGCGACTACGACGTAGACCACGCGGCGGCCGTTGAGCCCCCATCCGAGGATCAAGACTCGGGCACCTGCGTTTCTCCCCGATATGCTAACCTTCTTCCCGAGCTTTCACAACACGTGAAGTGAAAGTCGATGCCTTTCGTCGGGGAATACGCCACATGCTCAGGCTCCTCTCCGCTCCCTCAGTGGTGAGGCCTGAATGATCGATTATCAATATCTTCCCGTTGGAAGCTATGGTAGAGAATCGATTCAGTGGCGTGGCGTGCTTTGCGATCTATCGATATTTCCCCATTGGAAGCTGTGGTACATTATCGATTATTGAAGTGTTCGCTTCGAACACCCTGTTCATCGATACTTTTCCATAGGTTTAAATGACCGATCAATCGACATATCACGAACCACGAAACGCCGCTGAATCGATTATTACAGTGGTTACACTTGAAGCGAGAGTCGATGCCTTTCGCCCGGGAATACGCCACATGCTCAGGCTGCTCTCCGCTCCCTCAGTTCGGCGAGGCGATAATAATCGATTATCGATATCTTCCCGTTTGAAGCTATGGTAGAGAATCGATTATTAAGGCGGTCACACTTGAAGTTAGAGTCGATGGCTTTCGACGCGGGATACGCGACATTCTCAGGCTCTCCGGTCCCTCAGTGGCGAGGCGTGAATGATCGAGTATCGATATTTTCCATTTGAAGCTGTGGTTAAGAATCGGCTATTAAGGTATTCCTGTTTATCGATCCTTTTCCATAGGTTTAAATGACAGATCAATCGATTAATCGCAGAGTATGCCACGCCACGCCACTTCGCTCCCTCTTTCTTTTCTTCTTAGTGGCAGTAATATGAAGTGAATCAAGTTTGTAAGAAAGGAACCAAGTTTTTTTTTGAGAACAAGGGGTTTCCTTACTGTACTTTTTCCCCTCATGAAGAAAATTTTTTCTTACTGAAGTAAAAAAATTTTAGCCGATTTTTGTGTGTACGGCACTATCTTTGTTCTAATTGGTCGGTCAATTGTCAAATCAGAAAACGTCAATTCTGTGGCTCAACCTAGGCTTCCTAATAACTTCCTTCTCAAATGGTCGTGGCCTCCCGATGAATCGGGATATCAGGACAAAACGTATCAGGATGAAATGGTTTCAATTTGAATGTCATGGGTGAAGACAAGATGTTTGATAATGAGCAGGATACAACAAGATAGATAGGGATAAAACAGGATACCAAATTGTATTTCCATGAAACTGCAGGAACTTTGTTTGTTTCATCGGATCAAAGAATTCAAAGAGCCTCTCTAAAGAGGGCATTTTTGTACCCCTTTGTGGATCCTTAAAGTTTTAGTTTAAAAGTGTTCTAGTTGAACCGTCATCCTGAAACAATTTTCCACTGAAATTTTCAGACTCAGTTAAAAGTTCGTTTTGGCAATACAACGTCGCTTTTATATATTTATGAATTAAAATGCCAATATTTTGAGGTGTCTCTATTACAGAACAATTTTTGCTCATCCCTTTGCATTCACAGAAGCAGAGTGTCATGTTACTCGGCAATATAGACTGCCGTTGCCACAATAAGTGTGGCAACGGCAACAACTATTGCAAACGATTATTGTTTCGCGACCGGTCCCCAAAAGTAATAGTTTCCACCTTTCCAGCTGATTGTTGAAATTGACATACAGAGCTATTAAAAAAGCAGACAAAAGGGATATGGAGGGACCCTTTTGGCGGAATCACGTTGTTGCAATAGACAAAGGAGGTAGGTAGTAGACTAACTAACGGCATCCCACAAGAGACCCTATATTTAGTTCATAATTTACCCCCTTGGTCCATAAGAACCACCTGTTTCAACCAATTAGATCTCTCCTTACTCCGTATGTCTTTTTTGTCCATCAATTTCAACCATCAGCCCGCTGTCGCCAAGAGGTTGGTAAAGGGTTGCTCTTTGCCCCTGGTTCGTCCCTATATTATACATTGGCGGATTCAGCAAATTGGCAACGTTGTTTTTCTCCATCTAAATCTATGGAAATATATCGATTCTTAGAGGGGCCAGGTGCTCTGACAATAATCGATTATTTGATATAGGTTTACGTGGAGGAAATCCCGTGTTGCCAAATTGCTGGATCAAATTTTTCATTGATCGATGCCTCCGTCTCTCCGTCCGGTTGATACCTGAAAGCGGGCGGAGGTCTCGCACACGCGGCGCAAAGAATAAAGCTTTAAGAACTCGTCGCTGAGTAGTTTCATGAATTCATTAGGGGATAACCGAAGGGCAATTTTAAAATCTGATGGAAGCCGGCGTTAAAAAAGAAAGTGTCGCGGCGTAAAACGTCAGCGCCGTGCGTGGAAGTGAAGGAAACCAATTTGACGGTGGTTTTATGGGGTGTTTAAATCATAAAATTGGCCCCAGGCGCAGCAGCTACCCCCTCCCCCTCGCCTCGGCTCCGGGTCGACGACAGTGTTCACTTTATGATCCGGCCACTTTATCACCGCTTCCGCGAGCCTCTCCGCTAACTTTGTCTACAGGTGTCAGCGCCACGAATATCCCTGTATTTTTCACCGGGGAAGCCGCTTACTTTTCCCAATGCACCGCTGTGCTTTCCACGCGAAACATCGTTCAAATTGAGGATGGACGTCGGAGCTGAGCCAAAAGAGGAATAAAAAAAATTGGTGCTGGAATAATTTTACAGACCTGTGCATTGTCAAAGATGGGATGTTGCTTTGAAAATGTCAATTTAGTATTGAAGGCCTATCGATGAAAAGCTCGCTAATTTCAACTTTGTCGGACTCGAGTCAGGAAATGAAAGCCTCGAGAAAATTTCTGACTGAAAGGGAATCTGTTTGGGGTGAGGTGGTGAAGGGGGGTGGAGAAAATGTTAAGGGTAATTTTTCAACTCGATTTATATCGAGAGAATCGACTTCCGCAGTCGTCCAGTTTTTGCTACTTCAAGGGATGAAAATGTATCTCAAAGTTCACCATTTCCGCCTTCTTTCGATTCGTCTTTAGAATTTTTTTTCTCTGGTGATAAGGAGTTACATGCATCCGTTGGACACAATTTAGATTATTTTTTTAAGCAATTCAGCTGGCAGCCAATCTCACATCAATTCTATAGAAAACGGCCGTGAGGCAGCATCGGTATATCACAAGATATCAATTCAACTTCTAAGGAATGATAGTCTGACTATACCTTGTAAAGCCAGTCCAACATCAGTACATGGATGTAATGTCGGTCCGATAGCAGTATATGTATGTAGTAATAGTTTGACATCCGTGCATCAGTGTTTTGTCAATTCGACGTTGATGTAGATGATTAATTAAAATTAATAAACAAAGCTATAGATAGAGAAGGAAAAGGAAAATGGAGCACTTTTATTGAGGTGGTTCTCACATATCAAAGAAGAAAATGATGGACTAGCTGTATGGTCTCTGGTAGGTTTCTATTAGTTACCCTATTACTTGCCTCCAAACTTACGTCCAATGCTTCGGCCGCTTCCACCAATAGGATCACTTAATTTCCTTGTATCTTTTTTGTCTGTCAAATTGGACGTACTTCTGCCGAACGTTCCTATGAGCATTAAGACATGAGCCCTGAAACCCGTAAGAATATATGCATAACATGCATATATTCGTCATGATGCAGATAGTTCCGTTTGGCAGAATTACTAGTCCAGGCGCCTGGTAGCTAAAAATGAGGCTACTTGGAATTTTGGGTACACAGCGATTCTCCGAATCCGAATCTGAAGTTTCCTACCGCGTATCTGGTGAGCATTTTCCGCCATTTTGAAAAAATGGCCTAAAAAGACCTTTTTTGCGGTTTTTTTTATGTAGCGGCTACGCATGAGAAAAAATCCCGGATTTAGCTTATGTTTTGAATAGTTGACACAATTGGGAAGAAAATGGTGTATACATATGCTAGGTTTGCTTAATAACTGAGGAAGATACAGCATCGTGAACATCGCGCCCATTCACGTTTTCGCGGCGCAACCGTTAACGCGTGATCCGGCTCGCCGCGGTCAGTTAAGTTCCGAAGCGTTCCAAAGTTCCGAGATCCGAGGTTCCTCAATTTTTGAGCAAACCTAGCATATTCACATACCATTTTTTTCCAAATTTTGTCAGCTATTCAAAACATTAGCTAAATCCGGGATTTTTTCTCACGAGTAGCCGCTATATTAAAAAAACCGCAAAAAAGGCCTTTTTAGGCCATTTTTTCGAAATGGCGGAAAATGCTCACCAGATACGCGGTTAGAAACTTCAGATTCGGATTCAGCGACCCAAAAAACATAAAGTAAGCCAAAAAAATCGCTGAGTACCCAAAATTCCAGGTAGACTTACCAGGCGCCTGGACTATACATACGTCCAATTCAGCGCGGTGCAGCCTCCTGCTTTTCTGCTTCCAAGCTCGGAGGAGTTGTGAAAACCACGGCAAGCTTCGGACGAAATATTCACGAGTTGCTCAGAAAATTCGTTTTTTCATGAAAGGCGTTTTGGCAACGCCTGGGAGCTTATACTATGTTGCGTTCTTTCGTAGTCGCGGTTCCTACGTCAGCTGAGAAAGGGTGTGCGTGTGGTTGTAGGGAGGCGACGTGCGTGAGACCCGTGATTCCTCAGGAGCTCGCTGGCGTGCTAAGAAAAAACGACGCATGAGCCCTCAGATATTGCCAAACTTCCTTTGACAAATCAAAAATTTCCGAGAATTTTTTTCATATATTTCTCTTCCGATTTTGGAGAGAATTTTGTTCGTAATTGGACCCTTATTGTTAGAAAATTGCATGGAGAAGTACATTCATAACATTCTTCAAAAAGGAAAAAATTAGGTGAAATTTGGCAACATTCGAATGCTCATACGGTGTTTTTCTTTAGAGCGGCAGGGCTCAGGTCTACGAGACTCCGTTCTTGTTGGTCACAGTTTATGGTATTAATATTCATAAGTGGATTATGATACGGGTTCGACGCAGCAAAGAAGGGGTGACACCCTTGCATAGCTAATCGCTCATTTTCGATTCTCGCTTTGAGTTTTTATGCGTTAGGGCTGAGTTTGAGGAGCAGAACATAAACTAAAATCATGGACTATATCGATGGCTTAAGTCAGAGCATGCACGGCGAGAAACAAGCGGGAAGCTCTAAAACGTAGCTACTACTGAAGCGCTTAGCGGTTAGCGGTATTTTAAAGTTTTTTAGCGTAAATTTACTTCGATGTATATTTAAATTTGCATTAACAGTATTCAGTAGTTTTTCAAATATAATATTAACATTTAAAATGGAGCTTGGTTTAAAAAAAAATCGCATTAGAAAATGAAAGTTACTCGTAAAGATTTCGGCTTCTATCAAGCTTCACGAAGTTCGACGGAACAGTAACCGAGGTAGTATTTTAGGCTACGTCTGCCATCTTTGAATTAAAAATTTGGTAAATATGCCTGCAAATTCTAGTTTCCAGTCTTAAAATACCCCCTGACACCATGTTCCCCAATAATCAATTGGAAAAGAGCCGAGGTAGCATTTACGTAACCAACCTTCAGAGTGAAAAAGATTCACTCAGAAATTCCAGGAAATCATTTGAAGAGTTTTCTTGTGAAAAGTAAGACAAAGAAAAGTATTTCCGGAACGATTGAACAAATTGTTCCTTTGATGAGATTGAATAACCTCCAGAGGCATTATTCTGATCGGTCACAAAACTCGAGAACCTATCGTTACAAGAGTCAGGTTGGGTTAAGTTCGGTCACGCAACTAAACTAACTCCAGGGATGTGTGGGAAGTATCACTCGAATTGAAGGCGCCCCGAAACTGCATGAGCACACACTATTGCTACAGTTCCAATCAATCGAACTTTCTGCGCTCTTTATCTCTTTCAGTGCACTGTGGGCAGCCATGCTGCGAGGATCAACCTTGTGAATAATTTGTTGTTGCCAAATTTCTTCTACTAAAATAAAGGTTTTCCGAGAAACTAGTGTAATTTTACGAAATATATATTCTCATTTTATGGCGTACCTATACAGGTTTTGGGGAAATATTTGTAATTTTATACTTCTTGAATGTATGTTTAGAATGTCGCAGTTCGATATTACGTATCTCTATTCGGAGTTTCAAAAATGTCTCTCCTATTTTACTTTTTCAAAGAGAAACAAGCCGACTTAGCTTTAAATTAATGCAGAATATTCTGGTAATATTGAGGAAAAATCAAGGAAGCTGTCAACAAATTACGTTGACTGGCTTTCAAGGGATAAATAAAGTGCGACAGGACGTTTGAAACGTCGGAGAAACGTGATTGTGCTCTCTGGCCATTGATATTATACCGGGGTAGTCGAAAAAAAAATACGATACGCCATAACTCTTTCAAATTTTGAATTAACATGTTCATGTTTAGAGTGTTGTTCAAATCATCAGGGCGGGAAGACTTGAGGGGGAGAAGGGGGGTCAAGACCCTTTGACCTCCGTAGGCGGGGCCAGGGAAGGGGGTAACCTCCCAAAATATCTACATTTTTAATGGGTATTGCTCCTACTTGTGACACACGTATAGAGCGTTTATTTGGCCCACCCCAGTATGTGATTCCCTCGAATTCGATTTTATGTGACGAAACCTAGTTCACCTAAAGTTAGTATTTATAATGGATTTAAATGGCAAAATCATGGTTACCATCTTACAAGAATTCCAACTTTTCTCCTCTAAACAAATCGGTGTTCTCTCACTTACCACTGCTCGCTCGTGCTCAGTTAGAATCAAATTTATATCCAGCTGGGATATCACGGGGTTGTCGGCCGGACACGGCTGGCTATCGTTTGCGAGACGCCTATGATCGATTATCGATATTTCCTCATTTGAATCCTTCGGATAGAATCGATTATTAAGGTGTCCGTTGCGAACACCGTGTTTATCGATATTTTTCAACGGGTTTGAATGGCAGATCAATCGATAGATCGCAAAACACGCCACGCCGCTGGTCGTCCGACGTCAGTTCTCGGATAACGGATATTTAAATATTTATTCGATATCAATTCATTTCATTCCCGATCCGTCCTCTTGGCAAAAATTTGAATTTTAAACGCGTGGACCCTGCATGTAAATTATTACGCGTGTCTACTTTCGCGATGTAGCTTTTTGCGGACGGAGCCTTTCCCCCTTTTTTTTCGAAAAAAATAAATTACCCAAGTCCGAGCTTTATCTCTCGCCGTCCATAAGCTTTTTTCAGTCGGTAACGCTATTTAGATTCCTATCGGCTCCAATCGCTGAGGCTATACACCGTTGCGAAAATTCATTTTTCCCCCTCGCACGGCGACCTAATTTCATCCTTCTCCCAGTGTCGGTATCATAAAACAGCTGGTGATATGAAGGGGTGATTCGATGGACGCTACATTTTGTGTCAAACGACTTGCGATATATCGCATCGATTAGCTACATTTTTTTCATCCACTCGTCATTTTTCTCGAATTTTCAGATCGCAATTCTGTTTTCAGGAGACTAAAGAATTCACATACCAATTTTTACGCACAAATTGAACGTAATAAAGGCGTGGTTTTTTTTTAGAGGAAAAATATCGCATTTGATACTGATATCGAAACTGCACTCGAATGCGATATTTTTCCTTCAAGAACACCACGCCTTTATTACTTTGAATTGGTTGGTCAAAATTTGTAAGTGAATTTGTTGGCCTCCTGACAACAGAATTTCGATCTCAAAATTCGAGAAAAATGACGAATAGCTGAAAAAATGGAACCAATCGCTGCGATAAATATATCGCGTATGTTCTGACACAAAATATGGTGTCCATCGAATCACCAATGTCTTCACATATTTTATGAAGGGTGAGAACAAATAAAAAAGTTTAGATTCTTCACGTAACGGAAATAAAAAAATTCAAAATTTTGCAAACTCGTGACTACATACACACATAATCAACTTCACAATATACAGAAAAATGTTAGAATATATGAGAAACTTAAAGGACAAGGCGCATACGTGTAGTTCTTGCTATTTTAAGAAATACGAGTTTAAGTTTTAAAATCACACGGAGCTTAACAGTGGAAAGGAAGCTCAAACTCATTTTTTGATGCTTAAAGATAGTATTTTAGTTGTGAATTTTTCGCAGACATATTTGAACACTTTCGGATGAAATCTGCATTTTTTCAATTTTATTCTAAACTACACTCGTGCGCCTTGTCAAGCACTTTACGTGAGAAAAATTTCACGATTGTTTCCGAATGAGGCTAGAACTCGTCGACGAATTGGCGACGTTGGGTTAAGTTAGGTCACGCAACTAAACTAACTCCAAGGATGTGCGGGAAGTATCGCTCGAATTGAAGGGGCCCCAAAACTGTATTGGCATACACTTCGACTCCAATCAAGAGAACTTTCTGCGCTCTCTATCTATTTCAGTGCACTGTAAGCAGCCATGCTGCGAAAAGAAAGTGCAAAGATAATTTGATGTTGCCAAACACAGGTTTTCCGAGAAGAGTGTGTAATTTTACGAAAAGGCTTATCCCTGTATTAAGGCGTACCTATACAATTTTTGGGAAAATACTCGAAATTTTCTATTCCTTTTCTAAATTGCACCCGTGCGCCTTGTCAAGCCGTTTACGTAAAAAAATCTCACGATTGTGTCCAAATGAGGTTAGGACCCACCGACGATTCGGCGACGTTTCCAGTGGAATTTAAGTTCGCATCGGTTTCGTTCCTAGTCGATCATCAGATACCACTTTGACGTAGAACTTTGACGTCTCTTTGACGTAAGGGCGTATCGCAATTTTCACGTGAGCACTTTTTTAAAAATGAATCCATGCTTTCTGGGGCTCATGCGGATATCCAGATACGATCTTCGCCGAAGGAGCAACAAAACGCATCTTGAACGCAGGCTGATTATTAAAATGATGTGTTTTTCTGACAGGCAAGAATAAACTGAGATGGAATATGGTTGTGGGTTTGGTCGGCTATGTCGAATTAACGACCGGATGTCGGCTCACAAGGACATTGGGGCGTGTTTAAGCGAAAAGGCACTATGTGCATAGGGATTGCGTGCGACATAGCTCGTTTCAGTATAAAAACGTCCATTTTAAGGAAGAAAAATCGACTACTTGTCGGTTTACGAGGATGTGTTTTTAGCTAGTCAATAAAATAGACCTTTGAAGGAATTTTGAACCGATTTCTGGTCGTCAGATAGACATAATCGACCAATGAGGCAGCTCTATTCCATCTTGGCCTAGTCTTGTTCAGCAGATTAACACATCACTATTATAATCAGCCTGCATTCGTGAGACGCATCTGATGTGAAACATAAATAATGAGATATATGATACTTGAAGGAGGCTCACCCAATGGGGAAGACTGCGATAAAACATCAAGAACTCCTCGACATACCTGCAACAATAAAGAAGATAGATGATGTTAATCAGAGAGTAATTAGAGAGTAAACCTAGCACTCGATGGAAATAAATATCTAAATGAAGAAGTTCGAAAAATTCTGCACAGCAACTGCTGCTATTTAAAAAGATCACTAAGGTCTTTCTTCACTTCTTTTTTATAAAACGGATTGCGCACAAAACATACACTACATACTGCACAATCTACATGCCGTAGAAATGTGTTTTCTACTCGTTCCATTTATGCCAGTTGTCAGTAGACTCCTTGACATGACTCCTTATAAGAGATTAGCAGCACTGAGTTTTGTTACTGGAAGCATGAGGCAAGTGAAGCGCCTTCAAATGTTTGCGTATGCGATATGGGCTACCGTCGAACACGAATAGTTGCATTCACACCCTGAACCTATTTACCGTCACCCGATCGAACTTATCCCGTAAGTGTCTGCGGAGGCCATCGCTTTAAAATAAATATTTCTTGAGGATGAGGCTTAATATAACCTTATTATCCACTCAGCCGCCAAGAGGCAGCCTCCTCCTTTGGGAAAAAAGAAATCAAGACTCAGACTTTGGCTCTAAAATAAAAGGCGCTGCCCAAATGAGTTATGTGACATTTAATGCAACCCAGACTAAATCAGTGCATTTGAAGACGATTACCATCATTCCCTGAATAACTTTTCCCTATTTTTTCTTTCTGCTGTATAAATGCCCTAAATATTTCTCCGATAGACTGACCTTCCTAATTAAAGTACGAACTTCTAAGTTCAAGGATTAGTTATTGATAAAAAAGTGGGCATGAAGATTCTAAAAGCCACGGAAAATGTTGAAGAAAACCATATAGAAAAACAACATTTGTAATTTTTGAACTGATTAAATTTAGTACTCCTCTTTTTGTCATGTTAATCATGCTATACCGGTGGAACAGTTACTGCATTTGAAGTTTTGCGGTAACGCACAGCTGTTTGCGAGCTTTCAACTACGGCAGCGGGTATCAGCTATTTTGAAAATTGAATTTTGCGCAGTGAAAGTACACAATTGGGTAAAAAACGAGAAAATGTTGGACTTCCTAGCTTGTTTGGCAGCCGAGCTGAGCGACGATAAATCGTAGGAAGTCAGCGGGGACAAATTTATAAATAAATGGGTCTCCAAGATAAGGGCACACGGCAATCGATCTCCAACTGTGGTATGATGTACAGAAGGTGCTTTTTTATGTATTTTTTCCGCGGTTGAATTGCGAATGGCAAATCCATCATGGCTCTGCTTTTACCCGGTCAAACGCGGAGATCAAGTCAGTATATTTAATCTCCGAGGTAGGTGGGACCGACGCTTCGTGGCAAATCGTTTATATTCGCATCCTTCATTCTTAGATCCTGAGAGCTGCTCTTTGGAAACTCTTGTCAGGCAAGGACTTCCAAACATTTTCACATTCAGAGATGAATTTATGATGAAACTTCAGAGTCTGTGAATCAAGAGTGAGTGTATTAGTATGCAGCCAATGTAATGAATGTAGGTAACCAGTGGGTTATCCCGCGTCAAAACAACCAGCGGGGCGATTATTGAAACTGATAGACAAAGCGATAGACAAAGATGACATAGGGGGTATAAAGCATTCTCATCGACTAAGAGGGAAAATGATAGACTAACTGTCGGGTTTCTCGTAGGTTGCCGTTACTTAGTCGATTACCTACCTCCTTTGTCCATTGCAACAACCCGTTTCCACCAATAGGATCCCTCCAAATCCCTTTTGTCGTCTTTGTCTATCGCTTTATCTATCAGTTTCAATAATCGGTCCGCAGGCCCGATACCCGACCCCTTCGATTTGGCTGAAAATTGGTATACGGGGCCTTTACATCATTCTATGATACTAGCTTGACCCCCCCGCCTGTCGCTATGTCGAATTGGCCAAAAATTATTCAATTAGAGTCACTACTATTGTACTGGTACTCATTAGAGCAAAAATCTCTTTGACTCTAATTGAATAATTTTTGAAATTTCTGTCAGCCTTGTTTTCCCCGCGAAATGGTGTGGACCCAGCACCATTTCTCCACATACAGTTCGGGCCACTTCTTAGTGTTTTTTTCTCTCATTCTTTTCTAGCTATGTCGTACGCAAGGAGAAATCTTCTAACTTCTTTTTTTGTTAGGTCCTGTGTAGGGAGAAAACATCAAACCTCTCTTTTTTATTCAACTTTGATATGACTTGGCTCCTCTCTAATAAAGTCTATCCGAGCTTCACGATGACTTCATTTCAGATAACAGAGCTAATTCATTCTCTGATGGAAGCCCAAAAATTTCGAATTCACAAGATAGAACAAGTACGTGGATTCTTCTTTTCCGAAAAATATAGGTATTCCCGCGAAAAGAGACTTTCATTCGTCACATCGGCTAGCCTCTCGAATCGAGCTCTGCATTTGCGAGCGTGGAGAAAAGCGGCTTTTCACTATCGAAAACGAGGGTTTCGACAAGAGCAGCGGACCAACCGACAACAGTGCCGATGCACGGCGGCACGATAAACCTGAAATAAAAACTCGCCACGAAAGAACATTAACCCCCCCCCCCCCCC
>NW_017566800.1:1986057-2000509 GCF_001854935.1 Bemisia tabaci
AATCGCGATCTGCAAATCATATCCAGGTCAGTCGTGCTCCGAAAGAACCGACCACCCGCTCGCAAACTAAATACAGATATCAGACATTTCCGACTCCGTTGTCGAATCTCACCAATAATCGAATCGCGGGCACTCAAAACCCAATGTTTTTGGTGCGATTCGGCATCGCCGCAACCGACCATTCTGGCTGGGAATTGCGATACCGGCTCTGTAGCGATATCTCCTGTTTAATTCCCGATTCCCGGATTGTCCCGTGGACGGGAGCCCGCGGGTTTGGCGGCCGCGCCTACCAATCTTCATGCCAAAGTGTTATTCTTGCAGTTGAGCTTGCGCTTTATCTATTTACTCGTTTCGTACCTATTTGCTTATTACTTTTTTCCCGCGTGAGGGGCGATTTCATCCGGGGAAAGGTCCGACTGAGAGTGTGGGGTTTTTTCTTCTTCGCTTCGAACGTAAACGTGCTTGGAACTTAAAAGTGCGTGCGTGACACCTGAGTACATAACGCACCGTTACGTGCTCCTCGCTAGGATTCGCTCCAGCCCTACATCCGTGTTTACAGAGCCGAACAGTATCCGTTGTCAGGACGCGTCTTAGGTGGAAATGTACCAGTGGCGTGGCGTGAATGATCGATTATCGATATTTCCCATTCGAATCTGTGGTAAAGAATCGATTATTAAGGTGTTCGCTGCGAACACCCTATTAATCTATCTTTTTCTATAGGCTTAAATGACAGATCAATCGATATATCGCAAAGCACGCCACGCCACTGAAATGTACACTCTTCAAAAAAATATACGTGCGTCATCAAGTATAACAAAACCATCTAAGTGCAATGATGTGGTTGACGTAGGGGGAACCAACACATTGATCACAATACAGTACGCATTAGTCAGGAAGGGGGAGAGAGGAAGAGCAGCACTGCAGCAGCTTTCTCTGTTTCATGGAAATTGGCGAATTTTCCCGCCAAATGTTATGTTCAAAATATTTTATTTACTTGTCAAAAAACAATCATTCAAGCATATAAGGATGAGACATACGGTTTTCTGGCTGTAAATGGAGTTGATAAGTTAATTACGCGAACGAAACGAAACAGCGATAAGTACCATTTTCAATTCTTAATCACCCAAACAATGTGGGCTAAATTTTTCAATTGGGAACTCCTATTTCTGGCTAATCCACAAAAATCCTTATGTGCAAACGAGACTAATAGTACTCACGTTGTTTCTAAACTGACACAGATATTGTAGTTCCTAATTGCAAAATATAGGGCATTTACAAGTCTTCTAGATGATTTTTGACTAAAAATGGACAACACATTTGTTACAAATTTCCACCTAGAGACTACCAGAACCATTTTCTTGACAAGTCATTTCGGAATCACTGCTCTCCGCATTTAAATGGCAGAACATAATGTGATCCCGCAATAAGGCAGAAAAAATCTCTCACTTTCCCGGGTATTTTTTTTTTCGGATGACTTCTGATCACCTTCAGTTTTTTTTTTTTTAAGTTTTAAACAACATGTCTCGTCAACGACCATAATTAGACAAAAATTGCGGTCACCTCAAACTTGAACTTTCACCTCACCCGATTACATTGTAGAGGCGGATCCACAATGGACGACACACTGTCGGAAACTTACGCGGTGCCTTTAGCTTGTCGTGAGTTCAACCCGGCATAGGCACGACATAGCCGACCAATCATGCTCCGCCTTTTAGCCTACGTCATCTAAGTCTACCCGACAAACACATAATTTCAACAATGAACCTATGTCATCTATGTCTACCCGACAAACACAGAAATTCAACAATCAGGCTGCTGTTTGTGTATAGCATTGTCTATAAATTCCGATGATGAGCTCGCAAGAACTTTTTGCGGAGTGAGCGGACACGTACTCCTATCACGGATTTATAAACGAGGAAGGAACTCGACCAGCGCGCCGATCCGGGAACAGTGGTCTCGCAGGAGCCCTGAGGATGAGCTTTATAGGTGGCGAAAGTGGATTTTCCCCCATAACAGGAAGCGCGGGCCCGGGGATCGGGGGGAGGGTGGGGAAAATTAGAATCCTCGTTCAAGATATTTCATTCCGTCGTGATTGCCGTCTGCGAAATAATTTTTCCGCTCAATTTTATTCAGTTTTATGGTGACAAAAGTCATTTAGATGCGCCGATTAACTCCCTTAACGGCTCCGCGCCGCGGCGCTGACTGAGGGCGTGTCTTCGCGGGGTGCGTCGCCACGTTGCCGGCTTTATTATTTTATTTCTTAATTTTTTTCCCTCTTCTGTTCTTTTACTTGGACGCATTTCTACCGAACGAGTCTATGTGCATTAAGACATGAGCCCTGAGACCCATAAGAATACGTGCATAACAGGGCTTACGGCATAATGCACATAGTTCTGTTTGATATAAATACGTTCATGTTTACGCTAGAAATAATAATTCCTACACCGGGGGCTCTGTGTCCAGACGTATGCATGGAGAAATTATTTGCGCTTCATATAAGGCACGAAGGTTTCCAGGTCTGATTACTGAAGTTTTTGGTCATAGAGACCGAAAATTATCGGATGAATAACGTTTTTGCTGCCCATTTTAAGCTTCAAAGTTTGTTTCCGAGGTCTGCGGTTAGGTATCTCAATCGAATTGCGGTTTTTATAACCAAAAATTTCGGTCACCTGGACCAAAAACTGGAATTCGTTAGCATCCTGGCCAAAGATTTTCTCTATTAAAACGTTATTCATCAGATGCATCAAGTTTTTGTTAGTCATTTCAAGGCTCATATTGATCACAAAATACTCCGGTCACCTTGATCAAAATGCGGATTGTACTGCCAAAAACTGAAGTTACCTGGACCTAAAACTGGAATTGTCCAGTTTTCATATTAACTGAATTCGAAAATTCTAACCAATGTATTTTTCCTCATGTAGAGCCATGCAGTTCTTTTTCAGATGAGGAGTCATTTTCCCCCGAGAATTTTCGCAACACTTTTTTCGCGACACTTTTGACAGACATCAAAGATCATGAAAAGTCCTGTCTATTGTCATCAAGGGCGTAAATCAGAGGATCGTCAAAAGTATGAGCGGTGTGGTTGTCAATGAGATCATCTTTGGACATCAGGAATCGGTAACGTCGCCGCTTAAGTTGTCGCTGAGTTGTGGATGACGAGATCGATCGAGTCTCATTAATGACGTCATTAGGAACTGGGAACTTCACCGGTCAAGTTATCGGTGAGTCGTTAACGCATTCCACTGCATTGATGACGTTATCAGTGGAGACGATGGTGAGGTTTCCAATAACGAAATTGACTATTGTGAGCGTGTCCACCTTTTCTTCCATGTTTCGTCGTATTTTGATTCACATATGGGTCAATAAGGTGCCTGATAAGATATTGTAAATTTAAGCATAAGTTTTAAAACTTCTTCATTACTTTATCGGAATTTGCTGGTAACTTTCACGTTGACACGCGCCGGACCGTTCAGTAGACCGTGCGAACGGAATTTTGTTTCTTTTACCGTGGCAACAAAACCACGATGTCTGGAATCCTTAATTATTATCCTCCTTCCCTGATTTTCAGGGGCACATTCCCTGATGAAAAGCCCAAGTTTTGTCCTTCTTCCCGGATCTGCTCGGAAAACTCTTTCAGAAGCACATTCTTTGACGAAAGACCTGAGTTTTCTCCTTCTTACGCGGATTTGCTCGGGAAAAACTCCATAATTTATTGGAGTTCCAGATAAGAATGTCAATTTATTTTTCTTCTTTCAACCGACTATTTGACGCACATTCAAATTTTTAATTCCAGAAGCGTTCCTGATGTTTGTCTCATCTTTATCAATGAAAGCTTCTGTAATGATTTAAAGATTCGAATATGTCAACCAAGAGGTCAAGAATAGTGGCTCAAGAGCAATAACATGAACACAGAGTTTACAGATGTCTGCAGAAAGATGGATTTCGTGCTAAAGTGGAAACTACAGAGCGAACTGAAAACGAGGATACCCTTGATTCATAAATTGAATAAATTGGAGGAAATATGACAGAATGATTTAATCAGATAAAATGCACGTATTTGAATGGGAAACACCACCAGATAACGTCATTCGGCGATGTATTTTCTCATTTTTAAATCTATTTTTATAATATTATACAGAAAAAAATTACAAAAAATGCTGCGTAATCTGCTTGTCAAGCACTTTTAGAAAAAGCAATAAACAATTTGGAGTGCGAATTCTCCATTCTAGGTGATAAAGGAAGAGGTTCTCGCTTTCTGGAATAGATTTCCAAGCGACTTCTCCCTGATCTCCCCCATAACTTTTCATTCCTTGATGTATCCCGGTTTTGATCGGTTAGCCTAACAACGTAACCTAACTCGAGCTGGGAGACCGTAAATTCCGGGTGCTGGGGCCGTAGCTTCGATTGCTGCGGGTGTTACGCCCGGAACTTTTGGCCTCTGGGCCCGGAACGCGGACAGTATGTCCAGGGTGGCAAAAGTTCATTAAGAATAAAATCTTGAAATTTCACGTGAAATACTTCATGCCATTTCAGAAATTTATGAAAGATTTCGAAAAATACCGGTTCCCTTCCATGTTTCGCAATATGTATGAATTGTGACTTATGTCTTCTATATATTTTGTGTGTGTTTGATAGCGGGTTGCATAGCCAAGCCCCTGAAAATATGAAATTTCTCATAGCCTTGTGAAATTTCATGAAATATTTTGCTGAAATTTCCAATCTTTCATTTCTTTCTTATGTTTCCTGCCACCCTAAGTACGTCTCTATAGCCAAGCCCCTGAAAATATGAAATTTCTCATAGCCTTGTGAAATTTCATGAAATATTTTGCTGAAATTTCCAATCTTTCATTTCTTTCTTATGTTTCCTGCCACCCTGGGTATGTCTCTATAGCCCGTAAATACTGCTGTTCCAGCTTACGGTCGGAGTATTTTTTTCCCCCTTTAGTGCATGGACAACACCTCTAGTTTACTGCCTCGTCACCTATTCCAGCCATTAATCCTAAATCCGGCAACCGGGCGACGGCGCGAAATTAATCGCTGGTGCTGGGCGATGTGATTCTATTTCGACGAAGATTTAGAAAGCGGGACCCGGGCCGGGGCTCCCCGCTTTAACTGCCCCGGACTCCGGGCGCTTTTAATCGCGCAAAGTTTCTCGCGTAACGTCGCGTCGCGCTTCCGTGCACCACCTCCCCACCCTCACCCCCCCCCCCCCCGCCGAGATGCGGCGAATAAGTTGTTTTTCTCCATGGCGGGGAATCGGGTACCTACTTACCAGGGAGTCAATCCCGCATCGTGTACTGGGCCGCGCCGCGTCGCGTTTCGCGTATCCGAACGCTGAATATTAAGTCTCGCCCCCCGGAAACTTACCCCGACGTCTCGGCGTCGCACACTGGGTCGAGTCGATAGGAGAGGCCGACCAAATTTGGAAACTTTAGAGGTCAGGGTGTCTGGCAATTTTTGCCTCAAATATTTCCTGACATTTCCCTGATTTCCCTGACAAAAACGGCTAAAAACCCGGGGGAGAATTCAAAATTCCGCGACAAAGAGGAAGACAGTTCTGAATTTTTTGGAACATTTGAACTGATTAGACGCACTGGAAAAAAAAAAAAAAAAAAAAAAAAAAAAAAAAAAAAAAAACACTATGGATCTAGAGTCTAGACTCTTAAAAACATCGATAAGAAAAAATAGTCTTGATTCAATCAGATTCAACTTAAATTAAGAACCAAGCCTCTTAATTTGAGCGGATTTCCTATTGATTTAAGCTTAAATCTGCTTGAATCAAGAGTCCTTTTTCTTGTCAATGTTTTCAAGAGTCTGGACTCTAGATCCGATGTGGATTGTTTTCAAGTGTGTGTAAGTAAGAATTGTTTTCTTTTCATGTTTCAGGATTAAAATGTATTAGAGCAAAATATATGACACCTAAACTCATGCGAGGTATTCATGCCTCGTTTTTGAAATTCTGGGAGTTTTGGTAGAAATCTCCGCGAGAGTGAAATTCGCGAGACTTTTTCCAAAAAATGTGCGTCTTTCGATTTCCCTGACGTTTCCCTGACACAAAAATCGCTTGCAGCATAAAATTCCCTGACACGCCGAATTTTTGCGGGTTCCCTGAACTTTTCCCCGATTTCCCTGACATTTCCCGGTTTTCCCGGTCGCTATACACCCTGAAAACTTACAACTCCGTTTTTACAAAATTTTGAGGTTCTGAAAGTGGTTCTATTGGTTTCCTCGTGAGATTTTCTTCCAAAAGCACCCCTTGAAATTTAAAATGTGACGGAATAAACATCAAAATCTGCAGTTTCAGTCATAAATTTCATGTGCGACCTCTCTAGTTGACTCGATCCACTGTGCGTCGCATCGTCTCAGCCCCGGCTCGACCGACGTTTAGTTTGACTCGAGCTTACGTGACTCCGGCGACTCCGCCCGTTGTTTCGTCCGACTTGGTTCTCCGTTGCGGAATCTGTGATGGATGTTGGTGCTCTTATCCCGCAGCCCAGAGCGGTTGTTCCCCATCTAATCTTGCTTCTTTCGGTTTGAATCAAAATCAACTTAACGCAAAGATTTAAAAATGTATATTTTAATTGGCCGTATTTTTGCTAAATGGAACTATGTGCAAGTGAAATGATGGGGTGTGCTCGTTAGTTGAGGGCCATAAGAATGAATGGGGATTTTGAAGCGCCAATGACGTCAGCGGCAACGAAGCCGTCTCCATTGTCGTTTTCGCGCGGCTTTAACTCATGAGCCTTGTCCACAACGCTCTTGTCACATGTCCACGGCTCACGAGATAGTGCTCATTTCCTTTTGATTTAATGTCAAATCCCGCTTTTCCATTTTCTCAATAGGAACTATATCCACTTTTCCATTGTTTCTTATCCAGCTCACCTCGAGCACACCCCATCTTTCCACTTGCACATAATGTAGTTCTTTTCAGCATAAATACGTCCAATCATTGAGGGGCTTAGAAGACAGTACATAAGTGCAGTTTTTTTAAAAATCGAGGTATTAATAATTTCATTTTCAACAAGTCTTAAAATATATATACTTTATAAAAAATTCACTCCCAAATTCCAATTTTTAAACATCGAAAAGTCAGTTTTAACTTTCTTTCCGCCATTAGGATTATTGTAATTTCGAAACTTTAAACACGCATTCGAAATAGTAAAAACTGCACTTATGCGCCTTGTCCTCCAAGCCCCTCAATTCGTAAAACAAAATTAGGATGGGGAATTAATGCTGATTTTCATCAATTTACAAAAAAAATAAAACAAACTCTTGACTAATGTTTAGAATGGTTGAAAATGTAGAATGTCTATACTATAAATTGTGCAATATCAGTCGTATGAAAAAGGGTTATATTGTTATAAATAATTAAATAGAATTTAAATTTGTAATTTTATGGCAGGAACCTCGAAAAAAATCCGATAAATTGCAAGTCCGGTAAATCGATTTTTTACTTTACGACTTCGATGATAGCGATGCCTTTGATGATATTGATGGCGTTACAAGCACACATGTTGAGCAATTTAGTTAGAAAAATAGTTTCTGGTACGTATATTCATTGACGATGAATCCGACAAATTGACAATTCAACTTTTCCAAAATAACCCGTTTAATGACAATAATCTAAAGTATATCGATCGTTCGCCCAACTGTGCCTAGAGCCAAATGGATTACATTTTGCAATAAGGAACCACTATTTCTGGCTCTTCCATAATAGCACATATCTGCATAGGGAAACCAATGGCATGTATGTTGTTTTTAGAATGGGCCAAAAATAGTGGTTCCTTTTTGCAAAATGGACGTATTTCTACGAAACAGACCTATGTGGAGGTGAGAAATATGGGGTGTGCTCGTTAGTTGTCTGGCCGTAAGAGTAAATGAGAATAAAAAAGCGCCAGTGACGTCAGCTGCAAGGAAACCGTCCGGCGGTTACGTCCTCCATGGTGTTCTTTACTCATGAGCCCTGTGCACAAGGCTCTCTTTCCATGCCCGCGGCTCATGAGTTCCGCATTCAGATGCCACATAGGTCTGTTTGATAGAATGTAATATCCCGCTTTCCCAATTCTTCAAAAGGAACCACGCCCACTTTTACATTGCTTCTTATGCAGCTTCCACGAGCACACCCCATATTTCTCACCTCCACATAGGTCTGTTTGGTAGAAATACGTCCAAATGTAATCCAAATGGCGCACAGTGGATCCAGTCAAAGGGAGAGGTCGGACAAAATTTGGAAACTTTAAACGCTTATAACTCCGTTTATACAAAACTTTGACACTTTAAAAGTGGTTTCTTTGGTTTCCTGGTGAAATTTTCCACGCCAAGCACCCCTGGAAATTGAAAATGTGACGAATTGAAACTCCAGATTTACAGTTTTAGTGAAAAATTTCATGTCCGACCTCTCAAATGGACTCGACCCACTGTGTGGCGCGGCATCGGATGCGACGCATTTACGGTATTTTCTCAAAGATTTCGATACGTGTTTCCTTCAAGAAAAAAAACAAACAGACAAAAAACGATTATACATCCATTCTGAAGTGGGTCGGATTCCTTCCGCTGCCTCGAGTTGAAGAAAGCGGACGCCTTCGTGTAGCCGGCACGCAACGCGCAGCGCAGGTGGGAAAGAGGGCGAGCCATTTATTTTAGTGCCCTCGCTGTCGGTTTCTCCCGGCACTATCTCCGCCGCCCCGATCGAGAACCGCGCATCTTCGTGCAAGACACCGTGGGACTTGAGTGGTTTTTGCCGGGGACGGCGTATCTCCGGTGCGTCACTGCCGACTTCACGACGTCCGATTGCAATTTGAAGCGCGCTTCCTTTCCGAATCGGGAATCTCCCGGAGATTTCATTACTCTCGAGCGCTGATTCCGTCCAGATACATATCTGAGAGCCAACGACAGGCTCCGTTGCCACGTCTCTCGGAAGAAGACAAAAGAGAATTTGCAGCACTGGAGAAAAAAAACACATTGGATCTAGAGTCCAGACTCTTGAAAACATTGACAAGAAAAAGGACTCTTGATTCAATCAGATTTAAACTTAAATCAAAAGGAAATCCGCTCAAATTAAGAGGCTTGGTTCTTGATTTAAGCAAAAATCCGAGTAAATCAGGAGTATTTTTTCTTGTCCATGTTTTTAAGAGTCTGGACTCTAGATCCAATGTGTTTTTTTTCCCCAGTGAGGTGTCTGAAATTTAATGAATTTCGTGTTTAAAAGGAAATTGCTGAGTGAACTGAACACGAGGCTACCCTCGGTTCATGAATTGGACAATTATTGGAGAAGACACGACAAAATTATCTAATCTACTAAAATACGTGTGTTTAAATGGAAAATGACGTCGCCAGATGACGTCGCTAGGCGGTGCATTCTCTCAATTTTTAATCTATTTTATACTATTTCCCATATCAGAAAAAAATCAGAAAAAATACTGTGAAATCAGCTCTTAAAGCACTTTCGGGTGAAGCAATAAAAAAATTTGCATGCAAATTCTCCATTTTCTGTGCGGTTTTCTTAAATAAAGATACTTTTTTAACCGATTTGTCAACCTTGGGTGAGAGACATTGCCGTAGATGTCAGATGTTGCTGACGTATCGCCGGATTAGTGAGGAAAGTAAAACTTCAGGATATATTCCAAAGAAATTACAAAATTTCTTTGAAAATCCCGTGACATTATTCGTGATTCCTTCACACCTCACGGGGAAAACACTTTGTTTACAAAAACTGAATTTCATTTCATAAAGAACACTAAAGTTTTCAGTTCTGGTGAGTAAATTTCGGAGTCATCATCCAAACAGTTCAAATAATCGAAGTTCTACTTACGGAGGAAAAATTATAGAATTTTGAAAATCTTAACGGTAAGCGTCTTAAAAATTTGCCGAACTTGGCCGGAAAGTATGTTCTATTATATTTTTAATTTTGAACGGAAGCAAATCATTTTAATCCCTTGAAAGGGTCTGGTTCTAAAGTTATACTGTTAACTTCGCTCGAGATTCGTAAAATGATGCTGCGTAAAGGACCTACGTCAACAGAGCGCTATGAGGGGGGCAGGGGAGGCCAACAAAGCCGGAAAAGTGCGTTACGTAATTTAGGGACGGCCCGTAAGAAAACATCGAAAAAAAGGATGCTGACTTAACATTCTGGATGTAAAAAACTGTGCGACAACTCACAAAACGCTGAATTAATCGCCACAGCTACTATGGCAGTGTCAAGATGTGAAGCTAACTGCTGTGGCGGTTAACTCAGAGTTTTGTGAGTTATCGCACACTTTTTTACAACCAGAATGTTAAGTCAGCATCATTTTTTTTGGTGGAGGAACTGTTAGGGTCTTTCAACAGTTGTGCATGTTTGTGTGTATCTATCCCTTTCTAGGATCGGCATCGAGTGTACGGGTTTTTTCCCGGAAATATGACAACGGCGGTTGCTGATGCATCTGCCTTCTTCGAGATATCCCTCGGCCCGACATTCCAGTCCCTTCAGAAAGCATGTCTTCCCCCTCTCTACCTCGGCATTACTTTCGTGCTTGGGATCCGATTCTGAGACTTTACGTTGTTTCGCATGATAAACTTCCGGAGCAGTACTAAAATCAAACTTTTTATTGCCGGGTAATGAAAGAGTATCATCGTCGTTAAACGGCTCGGTAAACTGAAAGAAGCTCGTTTAGGCTGTATAAGCGCACACCTGGAAACATCGATTTAATTCAATTTAAATAATGTATAAAATGCATGGAAGAAACAACAATTGTTAGATGGACGGAGGGGAAAATTAAATGAAATAGGAAAAATTATTATGTCAAATGTTCTTCTCTCTGCAAGTGTATACAACCTACCCGACATATTTTTCCTTGGATTAAGGCACTGAGAAAGCCTAAAATACGGAAACCAATCAGAAATAGATACCTTACGAGTATACCTTTACTCTCAGTATAACTAAAAAACTGAAGAACCCTATGATCAAATGGAGTACTCTGTCATGAGAATCATAGAACTTAAAACGCCTTCAACGTTTCAGTGTATGCAGCACGGACATCCACCGACCACGTTTAGTTGCATCCAGGCGTTGGATCAGGGACGCAACTCAATGAATGATACCTCAAATTCGTAGATCATCAAGTCTATAATCTTTGCAATCGGTGAAAACGTAATATTTTCCCGTTCTATGACACCCTGGAGGCGTAATATACGAGAGCCAATCAGAAATGGATTCCTCCTGTCATAACTCTCCGCATAAAGGGACTCTGGAGAAGTCTATGATCAAATAGAGTACTCTTTCATGAGAATCATTGAACTCAAAACGCCTTCAATTTTTCTGTGTATGCAGCACGGACATTAATTGATCACGCTTAGTTGCATCCAGGCGAAATGATCAGCGACGCGACTCCATGAATGATACCTCGGATTCTTTGGTCCTTTGGTCTTCGAATCTTTGCAATCGGTGAAAATGTAATCTTTTCTCCGTGCTGTGACACTCTGTATGTCTAATACTGCCGTACGAAGGAAAAACGCGGCAGAAACCTTCAAGCGTTGCCAAATTTACTCTAATAAAATACGCATTCCCTGGCAAACTTATGAATATTTTCCTTTCAATTTTTCAGATAATTTTGTTCGCAATTTCATCAAGAGCTCTTGAAAATGTCAAGGAAAAATATTCATAACTTTTTTCATGAACAAGGAGGAGAAATGGTGCTGGGTCCACACCATTTCTCTCCCCCCCCCCTCCTCCGGTTTTGTACTGGTACTCATTAGAGTTGAAAAAGAAAAATTATTTCTGACTCCAATTATAATTTTTGGAACTTCTTGGCTTTGATTTCCCCGCGAAATGGTGTGGACCGAGCACCATTTCTCTACCTCGTCACATACCGTATTCGGGCCGCTTTTTGGTGGTTTTTTCTCATTTCTTCATGAATAAACATTTTATCGAAGGAAATTTGGCAACTCTCGCAATTTTATGCGGCGTTTTTCCTTAGCACGGCAGAATATGCGGGAGCCAATCAGGAACGGATTCCTTGCGTCTTAACTCTCGGTACAAAGGGTCTACAGGGTGATCCAAAAGTCCCTTCCACCCCCTCTAACTTTTTATCTAATTGAGGTAAGGATTTGAAACTTGGGGGATATCCCTAGGTCAAAGGGAGCTACTTTTTGGCCCCCCTCAAATTTTCAGGGGGGCCCCCCTTGGGGGGGCAACGGCCCCCAACATTTAATTTTCAAATGGGAAGACCCCCTTTGTGATAGCTCGTTCAAAAGAGCATGAAAAAAGAAAACTTTTCGCGCAACCCCGAAGTCAAAATCTCAAACGGTTTCAAAATGGCGGCCGGTTAAAGTTCAAAATGGCCGAAAATTCACACCGGTTATTTGTCGATGGATTTGCGCGAAAATCGGTATGAAGGGGTATTTTGACACGAGAAAAACGAATTTGACGTTAGATTTTTTAAAAAAACCGAAATTTCCAAAATGGCCGCCAGTTAAAGTTCAAAATGACCAAAAAATTGATTTTTTTATAAATCTAAGTTTAAATTTGTTTATCTTATGCCAAAATACTCTCAAATTCCAAGTTTTAGGCAAATCCATCAGGAAAAAACCGAGGTGAAAATTTTCGGCCATTTTAAACTTTAACCGGCAGCCATTTTGGAAATTTTCGTTTTTTTGAAAATCTAACGTCAAATTCGTTTTTCTCGTGTCAAAAAACCCCTCCATGCCGATTTTCGCGCAAATCCATCGACAAATAACCGGCGTGAATTTTCGGCCATTTTGAACTTTAACCGGCCGCCATTTTGAAACGGTTTGAGATATTGACTTCGGGTTTGCGCGAAAAGTTTCCTTTTTTTATGCTCTTTCGAACGAGCTATCACAAAGGGGGTCTTCCCATTTGAAAATTAAAAGTTGGGGGCCGTTGCCCCCCCAAGAGGGGCCCCCCTGAACATTTGAGGGGGACAAAAAGTACCTCCCTTTGATCTAGGAGTATCCCCCAAGTTTCAAATCTTTACCTCAATTAGGTAAAAAGTTTGAGGGGGTGGAAGGGACTTTTGGATCACCCTGTATAGGTTTAGGTATCAAAACGTCGAATGGAGCGTCTCGTTTTAAACTCGACCGCGTTCTGCGAGCAATTATTCATTGCTAACACTTTTAATAGGAAGCAGTGTCTCGAAAATTGGATGCGATGGAAATTAAACCCTTCATCTCTTGAAAGGAAAAGGAAAATCCTGACGGGGAACCGCGTCTTGGGGGGGGGGGGCATGATAAAGAGCGGAGACGGGGGATTTACGAATTTACGGCGGCGGATCTGGATCCCGCTCAATCAAAAACGCGCGGCGGATTGAGGGCGCAGCGAGCGGAAATTGGTAAAAGGGATAAAAATTGGATCAATGGAGTGGATTTGTTAATTGTGGAGGAATCAAAGTTTCTGCGCGCTCCGGCTTAAGGCGACGCGTCCCGGGCTTCCGCCTAATCCGACACTGTCACAGAATGTGCATCATTACGCAAAAATTCCCGACGGGTTGCCAAGTACCCCACCATACCCCTCAAGTTCCTTTTAATTAGGCGCATTTAAACGAGCAAAATCAAAGGAAATGACTCAGATGTGGCCCCGACTATATGGAAGTATCTCTGCCAAACGGAACTATGTGCATTTTGACGTGAGCCCTGTTATGCAAGTATTTTTATGGGTCTCAGGCCTCATGTCTCAATGCACTTAGTTCCGTTCGGCAGAAATACGTCCGTGTGTGACAAATGATAAGAGTAAATTAAACTTTGACACCTTTTTTCGTTTAAGTTTTCCTACGAGGCCTTTCAATTACACATAATCATCATCAGGCAGTACACTAAATCGACGGTGTACTCGTAAGTCGGCAATCACACAACTCGTTTTGCGACGTCGCAGAACGTCGACGCCTGAATACAACTATTCGTGCTTAGTGGATGCCCTGGTTGCATACTTGAATAAATGAAGGCGTTTGAATGTCTTCGTTGCTTTCTGAGGTTCTACTTAATCACCGTAAATATTTGATTTCTGGGGTGATTCACTTTCTTTTTTAATAATGTTTCTTTTATGTTCACTTCTTCATTGTATCTTTAATAAGTCTATTGCCTAATTCTAGTAATTTTATGCCTTCATGGAACAAAAAATGTCATTTTACTTAAAAAGAAAGAACTTTAAACTTCGATGTGTCGTTCATTAATATCACCATAAAGGAGATTTACACATTTTTTGCCTTTTTCCCACATTCTAGAAGCACATAGCGCGTTTGGAGAGCTAGGCCACGTGGAGGCCGAAGTAGAACGAAAACAATGAATTTTAAGGGCACCAGTTTATATTACGGGCGGATTACAAGGCAAGGGGGCGAAGTGTACGAATAAAGAATATCGGAGGGTGTGTTACGTAATACTTGATACGTGCTCGCTACGGGGTCTCGAGGCGACCCGCACGAAACCGCAACGACAAAATTTTCGCCAAGCTTTTTCTCGTTGC